>JBBPMP010000017.1:0-160448 GCA_038090395.1 Boletales sp. KT-2023a
AGTAGGCCTTCATGGCCTTGATCCATCGAACAGCATCTGCTGGATCACCGGAGAAGTCCACGGGGAGGGCGGCTTTGAGTTCGGTCATAGTGGCTGGAGTGACTGGGGTGCTAGGTGGGACGAAGGTAGGTGGAAGCGAAGGGGTTGGTGCAAGAGAGATCTGGGGGAGAACTGGGCTAAGCTTAATGGGAGACACTGGGGGGGTACTAGAGACGTGGGAACTGGGCAACTGGGTGGGAACAGTGACTATGGGATGAGACGACGGAGGTGGTGGAGCAGTGGTGCGAAACAGAGAGTTTACTGGGCTAGGGTGATTCCGTCCGGCAAGTCTTTGATGACGACGTAAGTCTAGGGTTGTGGGAGTGGGCTCCTCATTGGAGGAGTCGTCTGCTGGGGCGCTATAACGATGAATGATGTACTGGGGTGGGTCCTACTCCATGATAGGAGGGACAGGGGAGATTCTTGATCTTTTGTTACGCAGAGCATACCTTATGTAGACCAAGACCAAGTCGAAGGGATACCAATGAACAGGACGCTCACAAAGAGGTACAACTCAGTTCAAAGGTAACGAAGGACGATGACTATACGTCTAGAAGATGGACTAAGTGACTGAGGACTGAGGGGAATGAGGGTGACTCAAGAAGATACGCTAGATTGCACAGATCGAGAATACAGAACAGTAGGTCTACTACTCGACTATATACCTGGCGATGCATAAGCGTAGAAGGTCATAGAACATCGGAGAAAAAGGACGCGTTATCAATGAGTAATCGGAATGAGGTAAAAAGGGGACGTGTCAGCGTTTACTAACAAAGGATGACTAAAGGTGTGTGTAAGCACTCTATCGAAGAAGAAGTAGAGGAAAAAGGATGTGTGGATAGACAATCGTAACAGTAAGGAGTCATTGGTGCAAGCATTTTTCGAGGCCTTTACTGAAGCTACTGGTTGGAGGGTGAGCACATTGTTGGAGTTTAGCAAACCAAAGGTGTCATCAGCGTCCGACCACAGGTATCTGGCTGCATCTCTGCAATCCTCTAATGTGAAGTACCAGAGCTCAACCCAGTCGAATGCGGCCAGTTTTTGCAGAGCATATTGCGATGGTCGCTGAATGATGATGTTTGGGGGTGCATGGCTGGTTGTGAAGTTGTTTATCTTGGGCTTTTTCTTTTCTGAGTCGTGGCACTCGGCTTCTGCTTGATGGGCATCTTCTTCTTCTCTTGCTTGACACTTGGCTTTGAGGTGCTTGGCTTCTTCATCTCGTGCACGTAGTTGTGCGTTCCAGTCTTCGATCTGTCTTTCGTGGTCTTCTGTCCAGGCATTGGTTAGCTGCTCGATAGCTTGGGCTTGGTCAACGTTTCCTGCCACTATGATAGCTTCTCGAATTGTGCGGAAGGCTGCTGAAGCAAAGTCCGGCGGGATCTTGAGGTTGGGGTCAGCCATGGCAAAGAGAAAAGAAATGAGCGGGATGTGTGAATGAGTGAGATACCACAGGGTTGTTGAAACGACGAGATATATGAGTCAAACGAGTGAGGAGGGACGAGCGAGATGGAGGTGGCTTGGGAAAGAGTGATGCACACCGCTTACCTTCACTCGTCCGAAGACAGCTCTCTGTGACACCTCTCATGCCTCGCTCAGTCACAGAGTCACACTCGGTCATGGACATATCCACATGGACCCAACAAAACTCACTGCCATCACAGACTGGAAACCCCCCACATCCATCAAAGGCATCTGATCCTTCTTAGGTTTTGCCAACTTCTATTGAAAATTCATCCCAGGTTTCTCCATCCTCATTGCTTCCCTTACCCTCCTCACCTGTAAAGATGAACCACAGCTCTGGACCCCTCTTCAACAATGAGCTTTCAATGAATTAAAACCCTGCTTCTCCTCTTCACTGGTCCTTGCCTTCCCCGATGTCTTTCAACCTTTCTCCATCATGTCTGATGCTTCCCTGTTTGCTGCTGGTGCAGTGCTCCTTCAGAATGACTCCAATGGCAATCCTCATCCTTGTACTTATTTCTCCCAAACCTTCTGCCTGGCAGAATGAAACTATGACATCTACGATCATGAACTCCTCACAGTCATTTTGGCTCTACAGGAATGGAAGCAATACCTCCAGGGCACCACACACCCAGTCACTATCATCACCAATCATAAAAACCTCTCCTACCTCAAGGACCTATGCAAACTATCTTGTTGACAAGCCTGTTGGTCTCTCCTCCTATAGGACTTCAACATTGTCTGGCAGGTAACCCCCAGTTCTCATATGGCCCCTGCAGATGCCCTCTCCTGCAATGTTGAGGTAGACACCTCACAGGACAATGTGTCTTCCATCCTCCCAGACCCTGTCATCATTTCCTCCCTTGACCTTGCCCTTGCCAATAGTATTTGCCAATTGTCCTCTTCAGATCCCCTTGTTCAACAAGCACTCCATTCCATACAGGACAGCTCACCCCTCTTTCCTTGATCTTCTCTCTTTGATTGGTCTTTCGACAATGGACATTTATACTTCCGCCATCACCTCTATGTTCCCCCTGCCTCTTGCTCATCTCTTTTATGCTCGCTTCACAAATCCCCCACCACCAGCCACATGGGCTTCTTCCACACCAAAGCTCTCCTTGAACACAACTTCTGGTGGCCAGGTCTAGCCACTTTTGTTTGCAACTTTGTCTCTGGCTGTGCCCTTTGTCAACAATCCAAGGTTAATACCCACCCCACATCTCCTCCCCTCTCCCCTATTCCTTCTTCCACATCTCTTCCTTTCCATCAACTCTCTATGGACTTGATCACTGGTCTTCCCATCTCCTCTAGTTATGATTCTCTGTTGGTCATGGTCAACCATGGCCTTTCAAAGGGGGTAATTCTCATGCCCTGTCAAAAAACCATTGACACTGCTGGCATAGCCCTTCTTTTTTACAACAATGTCTTTAAATGGTTTGGTCTACATGAGTCTATCATCTCCAACCGTGGACCACAGTTCACCTCCACCTTTGCCAGAGAACTTGCTTGACTACTTCACTATGATGTTTGCCTCTCCACCACATACCACCCTCAAACCAATGGTCAAACTGAATGAGCAAACCAAGAGATCAAAACATACCTTCACCTCTTCTGCAGCAACCAACCCCACTCTTGGGCCTCCTTCATCACCTCTGCCAAATTCCATCACAACTCCACTCCTCATTCGTCAACCAAAGTATCCCCTTTCTCCCTGATGCTCAGCTACAATCCTCAAGCATATCCTTCTCTTGGAAAGACGTTTATTCTAGCCCTTTCTTCTCACCTTGATGCTCTGGAAGAATCCTGAAAAGAAGCCCTAGCTGCACACAAATCCACTTGTCGTTTAATGACTCCACTGCTCTCAACAATTTTCCCCATGGAAAGTTGGAGAAAAGGTCTGGCTAGAAGCTACCAACCTCTGCATCCCTTTCCCTTCTAAGAAACTCGCACCCAAACAACTGGGACCATTCAAGATCAGTCAGGTACTATCTCCTCTCACTTACTGCCTTCGCCTTCCTCCCACCTGGAAAATTCACAATGTCTTCCATGCCACTCTTCTTTCCCACTTTCGCTCCACTGAAGCATATGGTCCTTCATTTCCCACTCCACCTCCCGACATCATTGATGGTGAAAAAGAATATGAAGTAGATGGAATTCTCTCACATAAGGGCTCCCCTGGCTGCTACCAGTACCTGACTGCATGGAAAGGCTATTCGGCATCCAAAAATATGTGGGAACCTGAACATAATCTTCACCACGCACAGACCATCCTCTCCACTTACAAAAAGACTCATTCTCTTCAATAATTCCCCATGAACACTATCCCCATTGACACTGCATACTCCCAATTATTTAATTCCAAAGCTTGTGCTAGATGGTTGTTTCTTCTTTGTCACCCCAAACTTTCTTCTGCCCATTTCTTTAAACACGAGTGTTTTTGTCACTTTTCTGACTGTCCTGTACACCAATCCTTTTAGCCTGATTTTATCCTTTCTCTTCATCGACTTCCTCCTTTCCCTGTTTCTTGATGTCTGCCAACTCCTCTTCTCCCTCCTCATCACCTCTCTCAAGATGCCCTTCCAGTTCTATCTCTTTGTCTTCTCCCTTACATTCCAGGCCTGTATTGGCCATCTACTTACCCACCTCTGCTATCAACACTCTCTATGCCAGCATCCTCACTGACACTACCCTCGTCCATGCCCTTGAAAATGACCCTCTCTATGTAGAGGACAAGATCACCCAGGAACTCGTACGCCTCTTCCTTGACATAGCTAGAATACAAAACTATCACTTCCTTTCCACCCCTTCTGATCTTCCAGCCACTTTTGGTCTTCCACTTTGCATGCTCGTTAGTCACCTTCCTGAACACATCCTCATGATTCTTCACCTTCATGGTTTTCACATCTTTGTTGAATGTCTTGACCCCATTTCTTTATATCCTACTTTTCATTGAGTTTATCTTTCTCTTCCTATTGCCAATCGTGATCATTATCTTGCCTCCATCGACTCTATCCCCACTGTTACCACATCTCACACCTCCCTCATTCCTCCTTCTCTTCCTTATCTACTCATTGTCTCCCAGACTACCTCCTCCTCCCAACCACTGGTGGAACGTCTCTCCTCCATTGAGCTCATTCCCCATCACCATGTCAATGATCCTACCATATTCTCTGATGGCTTTATTGTCAACCAAGGCATGCTTGCTCGTAATCAGGAACATATCCAGTTCTTCCACAGTCCTGAATGCCATTGTATTCTCTCTTCATCAATCCAAACCCTCTCTTCTCCTATTTCTCGACCCACTCCCACTTCCTCGACCACTTGTTATCATTGCCATCGTCTTGGACATTATCAAGAAAACTGTGAAGAATATTGATGCCCTTTGTGTCACAATTATGCCTCCAGTCATCCAGCTCACCTTTGCTTCAGCACCCTTTGCACGGCATGCTCTCATTGGGGTCATTCTGATCAATTCTGCCCTACTCGCACCTGTTCTCGTTGCACTCAGGCTGGCCACATCCTTGCAGACTGCCTGTTCAAAAATCCCACTCTTTCGCAAGTGTTTGCAACATCCTTTCCCTCCCTGCCGCTCATGGACTCTATGTGATGATTGAGGTCTGGGACTTCAAATGTGGAGAGGGGGTAATGTTACGATCGTTTACCCATATGTACATCCATTTTTCCCCTCACTTCCCTTTCTTTAGAGTGCCCTTTGCACACCTTTGTGTCATACTTGCTTACTAAATGATGATGCGTCTCTTCCTTACTTCATCTTGATTACTCTTTGATGATGTGTCCTATTGTTCTTCATTGTTCCATAATGTTCTACACTTATGCACTGCTTGGTACAGTATATAGTCCAGTAGTTGACCTACTTGTACTACATTCTCGATCTGTGCAATTCAGTGTTTCTCTTGAGTCACTCTCTGTCCTCTCAGTCCCTCAGTCCTTCAATCTGCCTTCCCAGGCATACTGTATAGTCTTAGATCCTTCATTCCTTCAATACCATTGAGCTGAGTTGTACCTCTTCATGAGTGTCCTGCTCATTGGTACAGTAAGTCTTCCTGCTTGGTCTTGATCTACTCAAGGTATGCTTCACATAACACAACCCAGCCAAAAAGGAAGCCTGTTGCATGTTCATTGAAGAAAACCTTGCTACCAGACATATTATTCCATCAAAATCTCCACAGGCTTCTCCCTTCTTCTTTGTGCTGAAAAAGGATGGCACCCTTTGTCCTTGTCAGGATTACCAGTATCTCAACTCTCACATCATTTGCAATGCCTACCCTCTCCCCCTCATCTCAGAACTCATTGATGACATGAAAGACTTGACTTTATTCACCAAGTTCAATGTTTGTTGGGGATATAACAACATTCACCTTCATGAGGAAGATCAATGGAAAGTAGCCTTCATCACTCCGCTGGGCCTTTTTGAACCCACTGTTATATTCTTTGGATTTAACAATGCTCCTCCTATGTTCCAGGCGTTCATGAACCACATCTTCATGGATATGATCACAAAATGCTGGCTGAAGATCTACATGGATGACATCTGGATTCACACTCAGACTGACATTGACCTCCATCACTCCTGCACCAGACAAGTTCTTCAATGTCTCCATGGACATAATCTCTCCCTCAAATTGTCCAAGTGCTCTTTCGACTCCCCCTAGATGGAATACCTTGGTCTTGTCATTGGCCAGGGACATATTTAAATGGATCCTGCCAAACTTTCCACCATCACTGACTGGAAACCCCCCACTTCTGTCAAAGGTGTCCATTCATTCCTTGGTTTTGCCAACTTCTATCACAAATTCATCCCCCAGCTTCTCCCACCTTGTTGCCCCTCTTACCCTTCTTACCCACAAAGATGAACCCTGGCTTTGGACCCCACTCCAGGAACATGCTTTTGACATCCTCAAAACCTGTTTCTCCTCCTCCCCCATTCTTGCTTTTCCCAATGTATCCAAACCCTTCTCCATCATGTCAGATGCCTCTCTCCTCACTGCTGGTGCCATTCTCCTCCAAGGAGACACCAATGGCAACTCCCACCCTTGTGCTTATTTCTCGCAGACCTTCAGTCCTGCAGAATGTAACTATGACATCTACAATCATGAACTCCTAGCAGTCATCCTTGCTCTGCAGGAATGGTGGCAATATCTCCAAGGCACCCCTCACCTGGTCACCATCATCACTGACCACAAAAACCTTTCATACCTGAAGGACCTTTGCAAACTCTCCCATCAACAAGCTTGTTGGTCCCTCTTTCTTCAGGACCTCAATATCATCTGGAAGGTTACCCCTGGCACTCGCATGGCTCCTGCTGACACCCTCTCTCACAATGTAGATGTTGATACCTCTTCTGACAATGTCTTCACCATTGTCCCCAACCCTCTCATCATTTCCATCCTCGACCTTACTTTAGCTCATGACATTCGTCTCTCCTCCTCTGATCCTCTTGTCCTTTGTGCCCTCCAATCCCTTTAGGCTGGCTCCCCTCTTTTCCCTTGTTCCTCTCTTGCTGACTGGTCCTTTGACAATGGTCATCTTTACTTTCACCACTGTCTCTACATTCCCCCATCCTCTTGCTCCTCCCTTCTCCATGCCCTCCACAAGTCTCCCACCACTGGCCACATGGGTTTTTTCCATATCAAAGCCCTCCTTGAGTGCAACTTCTGGTGGCCAGGCTTGTTGACCTTTGTCCAAAACTTTGTTGCTGGCTGTGCCCTTTGCCAGCAATCCAAGGTTAACACTCACCCCACAACTCCTCCGCCCACTCCTATTCCCTCCTCCATGTCTCTTCCTTTCTGCCAACTCTCCATGGACTTGATCACAGACCTCCTGTTATCCTCTGGCTTTGATTCTCTTTTGATCATGGTGGACCATGGCCTTTCGAAGGGGGTAATTCTCATGCCTTGCAAGAAGACCATTGATGCTGCTAGAGTAGCCCTTCTTTTTTACAACAATGTGTTTAAACAATTCAGGTTGCATGACTCCATCATCTCTGATCACAGCCCCCAGTTCACCTCTGCCTTTGCTCAGGAGCTAGCCCGCCTACTACATTATGATGTCTGCCTCTCCACCACCTACCATCCCCAAACAGATGGACAAACTGAACGAGCAAATCAGGAGATCAAAACCTACAGTATCTGCATCTCTTCTGTGGAATCAGCCCAACACCTGGTCATCCTTCATCACCTCTGCAGAATTCCACCACAACTCTGCTCTACATAGCTCCACCAATGCCTCCCCTTTCTCCCTCATGCTAGGCTACAATCCATGTGCTTACCCCCCTCTCAGAAAAACATTCATCCCAGCTCTTTCCTCCCACCTTTCTTTCCTAGAGGAATCCAAAAAGGAAGCTCTGGCAGCACACAAATCAGCTTGACACCTCATACTGTAACACAGCACTGCACTTGGAACTTCTCCCCATGGAAAGTTGGAGATAAAGTATGGCTTGAAGCCACCAACCTCTGCATCCCTTACCCCTCTTGGAAACTCACACCCAAACAGTTGGGATCTTTTGAGATCAGTCAGGTACTATCTCCACTTACCTATCACCTCCACCTCCCTCCCACATGGAAAATTCACAATGTCTTCCACACCTCCCTTCTTTCCCCCTTTCACTCCACTAAAGCACATGGTCCCTCTTTTGCCACTCCACCACCTGATGTTATTGATGGTGAAGAAGAATACAAAGTTGATGGCATTCTCACACACAAGGGCTCCCCCAGCCACTATCAATACATGGGAACCAGAGAGAAATCTCCATCACACACATTCCATCCTCCACTCATATAAACAGACTCATTCCCTTTGCTAATTTCCCATGATCATTGCTATCATCTGCCTTTCACTTTTCATCAACTTTTTACTTCCCATATTCTACAATGTCTGCTGCCTCTTCTTCTCCCTCTTCCTCACCTTTAGCTCGCTCTTCTGGTTCTATTTCCTTAACTTCTCCTTTGTGCTCCAGGCCTGTGCAGGCCATTTATTTACCCACCTCCACCATCAACACATTTTACACCAGCATTCTCATGGATCCTGCCCTTGTCCACACCCTCAAAAATGATCCTCTCTACAAGGAGGACAAGATTACCCAGGAACTCATACACCTCTTCTTAGACATTTCTAAAGTTCAAACATACCATTTTCAATCTGCCCCTTCTGATCTTCCTGCCTCCTTTGGGCTTCCTCTTTGTCTTCTCATAAACTGTCTCCCCAAATGGGTTCTGATGATACTTCATTTATATGGGTTCCATACCTTCATTGAACATCTCAATCCCAGTCTTCTTTACCCTACCTTTCGTCATGTTTCCCTCTCTATGCCTCTGGACACTCATGATTGATATTTGTCCTCTTTATCTTCTATCCCCACTCCTCCTTTGTCTTCTATCCCCATTCCCCCCTCTCCTCCTCCCTTACCCATCGTTGTAACTCCTTCTGTCACAGCTACCTTCTTGCTTGATTGCATCTCTTCTGCCCCCACTCTGATCACCCCCCACCATCATCTCAATGACTCTGCCATATCCATTGACAGGTTCTCTGTTAATCAGGTAGTTATTGCTCACAACTGTGAAGACATCCAGTTCTTCCACCTTCCAGGTGGCCAACATGTTCTCTCCTCCACAGTACACACTTTCACATCACCCATCATTTGTCCTCCCACTGCCCCATCCACTCATTGCTTCCAATGCAGATGATTAGGTCATTATTGTGAATCCTGTGAGGAATATCACTGTCCCTCTTGTAACATCACTGCCTCTGGTCACCCCACTCATTGCTGCTTCACCACCCAATGTTCCGCCTGCTCCTGGTGGGGACATACAGCATGTTTCTACCCCACTCACACCTGTGCTCATTGTGACCACTGAGGCCATGTCATTGATGACTGCCCCTTTGAACATTTTACTCCTGCCCAGGCAACCACAGTCTTCACTGCAGATTCCTCCATCAATTGATCTTTGAGTGTGGGACCTCAAACGTAGAGAGGGGGTAATATTACAGTTTTCCTCCCCTTATGCATAATACCTCTTTTTCTCTTCTCTTTGATCATGAGCATGCTGGATATCCTTTTCTCTCTTACTCATTTATGCTTACTTGATGCTGACACATCCTTTGTTCTTTACTGTTCTATGACCATTGACACTTATGCGTCCTTTTTACCCATTCTTGCTTACTTAATGCTGATGTATTCTTTGTTCTCTACTATTCTTTCACCTTCTATGCTTACCAATCATTTTGTATATAAACCCTGTAGTTCTGGGCTTTGTACCCTATTCTCAATCTGCACAATTCAGCATACTCTTGAGTCCCCTCAGTCTCTCAGTTCCCTCAGTTGTTGTCTCTTTAGTCTGGTCCTAGGCCATATAGTCTTAGTCTCCAGCCTTCATGTCCCTTGAGCTGAGTTGTACCTCTTTGTGAGTGTTCTGCTCATCAGACTTGCTCTAGTCTTTAGTCTTGATCCACTCAAGGTACACCCTGCATAACATGAGGCAAGTGAGTGGAATGACAATATTGGAGTAGTTGAATATAAAATGATGGTAGAAGTTGGTGAAGCTGAGGAATGACTGGATGTCCTTCACCTTGTGGGATTCCAGCCAGTCAGATATGGCTTTAACCTTGTCCAGGAACATGGAGAGACCATCAGTGGAAAGGCAAAATCCAAGATACTCAACAGAAGTGGAGTGGAACTCACACTTCTCCAGTTTGGCATAAAGTCCATGCTGTCAGAGATGGTGGAGGACTTCTCAGACATGTTTTTTATGAAGGGAGGGGCCAGAGGAGTAAATGAGGATGTTGTCCAAGTAGATGATGACACAGATGTCAAGGAGATCAGTGAAGACACTGTTTATGAACCTCTGGAATACTGCTGGCACATTAGTGAGATTGAAGGGCATAACACACCACTTGAAGGACCTGTAGCAGGTCTGGAATGTGGTCTTCCACTCATTGCTGTCAGCAATGCAGACGAGATGGTATGCATGGTGGAGATCAATCTTGGAGTAAATATGGGCCTTGCTAGGAGTGTCCAGGAGGTTGAAGATGAGCAGAAGGGGGTAGTGGTCTTTCTTCATGATCTTATTCAATCCTCAGAAATTGATGCAGAGGTGGAGTGAGCTGTCTTTCTTGTGAACAAATAGGGCCAGAGCACCATGAGTGGAGTTTGATTGGCAGATGAACCTGTAGGTGAGGTGCTCATCCAGGAAGATGCAGAGGGAGTTTAGCTCAGTGGTGGAAAGGAAGTAGATGGGGCTGAGAGGAGGTGATGTACCTTCATCCAAGTTGATCTTCAGATCAAATTTGCGATGTGGCACTAGCTGGGTAGCCTTTGCCTTACTGAATACATCAGTGAACTCATGATAGTCCAAAGGGACATTGGAAAGGTCTGGAGTATCTGGAGCAGTAGACACAGAACACATCTTTGCAGAACAGAAATCCTCAGGGCAGATATGTATAGAGTGTGGAGTGCTCAGATCCCTTAAGTTTACACACATGCTGATAAGTGGTGGCATTGACAAAAGAGATGTGTGGAGCAGAAAGGGGCAAGTCAGGGGATGGAGATGGAGGTGGTTTGTCACAGATGACCAGAGTCAGAGGAGTTGGAGACTTGACTGGGGGAGCAAAGGGTGGTACCAATGCTGTCAGCATTCATTCCATAGTTGTTTGGGAGCTGATGTTGCCCAATACCCAATCAATCAATGGATTGTAATGGGTGAGCCAACTGTGTCCAAGAACAAGTATACAAGAGAAATCCAGTGGAGTGACATAAAATGTCACAGAGGTGACATTGCCAGAGGGAAAGTGGAGGTTGAGCTGGACTAAGCATATGACAGTGGAGTTCAAAGAATTGTCGAGGAGATTGAGAGAGAGTGGAGGGACTTTGGAGGTAGGCAGGAAGTTTTTATTGACAAAAGTAGAGTTTATGAAACAATGGATGGAACCAGAGTCAAATAAAGTGAGTACAGGAGTGAATTCATAGTCGAGAAGGAAAATGGATGGCATCAGGGCATTAGGGACAGAAAGAGTGGATGCATTGAGTCAGATCTCCATAAGTGCATGAGTGGAGTCAACACAGTCTCCAGGGACTATTTTTCCAACTCCATAGTGGAAGTCAGAGTGACCATGGAGGCCCATGCTTTTGAGGCCTTCAAGGTCAACTTAGGGCAATCCTTTGTATTGTGACCAGGCTGGCCACAGAACATGCACAGCTTGTTTTTAAAATGTTACTGGTGCTCTTCTTTAGTGAGTTTCCCATCTTTGCCCAAATGTGATGGGCTTTCAGAGGTGGTGAACTTCATGGAGGTGGTAGATGCCTTGCCAAAGTTAGAGTTGGAGGACATAGCTGGCTTGGTGGAGGAGGTGGAAGTGGAAGTGGAAGTGATGGATGATGTGGACAAAGATAATGGCTTGTTGGCAGAGGAGGGTGTGGACGATTTCTCCTTTTGATGGGAGATTTCAGACTTGTGTTCCCAGTATTGGGCATCAATAGTCTGGGTGAGGAGGTGGAGCTTTGCAAGCATCTGTGGTTTGCCAATGTGTGAGATTTCATCCTTAATCTGGTCCAGAAGACCATTATAAAAGATGTGGCAGAGCACACCTTGACCATAGTTCTCAACTTGTCTGGCCAGGTGGTTGAACTCCATGTTATATTTGTTGATCTGGCTTTCATCCTTCATCATCAAGTGGTTGAGCTGGTGCTTGGCATCTCCAATGGGGTCATGTGGACCAAAATTAGAGCAGAGTTTGGAGACAAATTCCTCATAGTCATCCATCCAGAGCAGATGTTGGATGGAGGATCTGGCATTCAGGAGATCTGGCTCAAACCACTGAAGGGCCATATCTTTGAGGTACAACTGCATGAAGACAACTTTAGCACAGTCAGTCTGCAAGGCCTTGGGGTGGCCCTGAAAATTCAACTCACACTGCACAAGGAATGTGCAGAGCTTGTGGGAGTCTGTCCCATCAAACATATCCAGCTTGTGGACCTTGGTGCAGTTGGAAGAGGAGCCTTGATCTAAGGACTGTGCCTGGGCAAGGTCATGGATGGCTTGTGCCAGTGCCACTAAAGGATTGCCAGGAAGTTCAGAGGGAGGCAGAGTAGGAGTGGAAGGCAGGAAAGATGTGGGAAGGGAAGAAGGGAGACCAATGGCATGAGGTGACAAAGGAGGAGAATGGTGCAGGGAATCACTGCCACCAGGAGGGCCTGAACCCACAGGGTCTGGCATGTCCAGAAACACATATGAGTGACTACAAGTTGTTTGACATGTGGATAGAGTGGGGGTTCGGCATCCATCATCAGTGTCTGGAATAGGGGTAGTAGCACAGTCTTTTCCAAGAGCTGGGTGACTGGGGGGGCAAGGGGAGCATGGCAGATGAAGAAAAGGAAATCATCCTCATCCCTAGGTGGGAGATGGATAACTCCACCAGGCATGCTTGGCCCTGCTTCAGAAAAGGGTTGCTCAGCATGGTGCTGGGAGCAAGTATGGATGATACTTTGGAAAGTCATGAGTAATGGTGATGTGAGGACAGTACAAGTGGTAGTTCAAATATATTGTCAAGTCTGGATTCTCTGAGACTCTAGACATATGGATGTGTGGATGTAGGGGGTGCAGAGGTGTGGAGGTCAGGGTCAGACAGTGAGGATAGTGGCTTCAGGAGATGCCTGTGCCCTTGTACTGCCCTTGTCCTTGTATTTTGGAGGGGTGGAGTACAGACAGATACAATAGCAGCAATGAGGCTACCAAGGCAAAGTGGGAGATAGACAAAGAGAGGAAGAGAGTGAGAATGGAGTGGAGGAAACTTAGTTGATATTCAAACTGAGGTTTCCCTCAGTGAAGTACAGACTTAAATACATTAGCATGAAAGCTATGTAATGGAGAATGGAGAGCAGACAATATGGAGTATGTAAAGGTATATACTTGTGGCACATATTCAGGGAAGATAGAAGGTATGAGAAATGCAAAATGGAACTAGACCAATCATGAGGTATAGATGAGAATAATAGAGACAAAAGACTTCAGAGTGAATACAGAAATAAAAGAGAAGAACAAAAGAGAGAACAGAACCATAAGGGAGCCAGATGCCCAGAGATGTCCAGACTTGTTGCACAAAGACAGACCAAGAGTAGTGGACTTTGGACAAGACAGCCCAAAATTGGACAAAAGGTGCAGATAAGGACAGATGGAGGTGTGAGTGGTTCTGGAAGGGCATAGGACATGACAGTATGGTAAGGAATACTGACAAAGATTTAGGACAATCTAGGGAGATGGAGTGTGAACAAGCACACAATCAAGAGCATGACACTCAAATTGCTGATGAGAAAAATGCAAGTGCAAAGGATGACCCTGCAGACTCAGAGCTGGTAGATGGTTGTCACATTGAGGTGTTCATGCAACTTGCACATACTTCACATAAGCCACTCATCTTTTTTTCTGCTACTGATACAGCACATTGACAATTTCTATTGTTAGAGCAAAACCATGCAAAAACAATCCCAGCTCTGGCAGATGAGCTTAGGATCCCTTGCCTCCCTCAACTTGTTCATGCCTTCCTCCATACCAAAATCCATTCCAATAATGACAACCTTATGACACATACCCCTTCCATGCTGACAAGATTTCAATTTTTAACTCTGCATCATTGACTTTTTATGTGCCAAGCAATCTATGTGGCACCAGGGGGATGTGATGTGAATACATCTGACCCACTCCAAACTGGAGGAATGAAGGACCCCAACATGACTGCATCTCCATGGTCACCAATCCTGAGCTGGCTGGTTTTAAAGGAATGGATGTTGCTCACATCCAATGTTTCTTCTCCTTCTCATTTCAGGGAATCCTGTACCCTTGTGCAGTTGTTTGCTGGTTTGATTCAGTTGGAGAAACACCTGATGATAACACCAGAATGTGGATTGTCAAACTGAATGTTCCTGCCACTCAACAGCCAAAATATGCAGTAATACATGTTGATGCCATCTTTTATGCCACCCATCTCATACTCATGTTCAATTCAGCTCCACCACTCCCACCCCAAGGAATCCCCCCAAACCAATTGTATGATCATTTTCACCTCTTCTATGTCAATAAATATGTATGCTGACCACCACTTGTTTGCAACCACATTTTGAGTCACAAACTGCTACTACATGCTATGAACTACATTTGCCAGGAACAACACCCTGTCACTCTATCCACCTTTGTACACCTTCCCCCCTCCATCATCAGCAAAACAGCCTTTTTGACTCAAAATGTCCATATGCATTGTGCAACCAGTTTTATAAGTATGATTCCAGAAATTTGCACAAAAGCCAGTATATATCTAAAGATTGACCTGTAAAATTTTCAGCCTAAGTCATGACTGAAAATGTTGAGTTGAGTAACCCCTACATACATCACTACTACACACTATGAACTACATCTGCCAGAAACAACACCCTGCCACTCTATCCACCCACATACACCTTCCCCCCTCCACCCCAACCCCTCTGGTACCATGGTCATCCCTGGACATGTCATCTGACATGGCCACAGTGCCTCTCAGGCATATATGTTGCTACTACACACTATGAACTACATCTGCTGGGAACAACACCCTGCCACTCTATCCACCTGCATACACCTTCTCCCCTTCATCCCAACCCCTCTGGTACCATGGTCATCCCTGGACATGTTATCTGACATGGCTGCAGTGCCCTCTCAGGCATATACTTCCTCAGCTGCCACCCCACCCCTGACTCTCTGAGGTCATTGTGACCCCTGGCCATTGGACAACTTACTCCAGCTGATTTTGCTTGAGGTGGAGGACACATTTCATTGGTATGCTGTTCACACCATGACTGGGACTGGCTCTAGTTCCTAGATATTCCACCCTTTCAGGTCTGTTCACAATGCCTCTCATTCCCACATCATGTACCACCAATCTCAGGTTCATCTACATATATCATACTTCAGGAGCACCCCACAAAGTCTTGTACACCTACTTGGCATTCCCCATATGTCAGTATACTTCATTCTATACTAGCTTCATTATATACTACATGCTTTTCAGTAATGTAACTGCTTTTCATGCTTTCTGTTTTGGTGTTATACTTCCTGCATGCTTTTCAGTGCTTTTCGTTGTTGTAGCTTTTCACTATGTTATGGTTGCATTATAATAATGAAAAGCAGCAAAAAAGCATGTGAAAGCATATGAAAGCATCTTGTGAATTTACTGATGTAATTTCTCATGGGGTGACAAGTCACGTGAAAAAGACAAAAATGGGTTACATAATACGGAGATAACCGAGTCCGTGTATCCTGCAAAGTACAAAATATACAACTTCAGTGACCTTACTCGAAATCTTTTGCCCAGCAATAATGACATCACTGTCTTTTTGGAAGCCCGGGATGGCAGCTCCTGGGAGTAGTCTGGACAGATTGACTCTGGAACAACAAGAAAATGTTATCTCATCTGCGCCATCGGATACCTCAGCTTCACTTCAGGTCCAGCGTGAACGTCTTCCCATTGCGAAATACCGTACGTATGAATATACTTCACTCAAGGACGCAAATGTTGACTGACGGCTTTCAGGTGATCGGCTTCTATATTGCATCGAACAATACCCGGTGACTATTGTCATTGGGCAAACTGGCTCCGGAAAAACTACACGTACGTATATAATAAATGGCATTATGCAATTGTCCGACTCAACTCTTTCGAGAACTTCCCCAATATTTATTGGAGGCTGGGTGGGCTGCTGATGGTAATGCGATCGCTTGCACCCAACCTCGAAGAGTGGCAGCAACTTCCGTTGCCGCGCGTGTCGCAGCTGAAAAGGGAACAATCCTTGGAGAAGAGGTAAGAGTAGACAAAAGTCATGATTTCTCACAGATACCATTTACCCCTGATAGGTTGGATATACCATCCGATTTGAGGACGTAAGCGACAAAGAAAAGACTCGAATACATTATTTGACAGACGGAATGCTCTTTCGAGAAACGCTTCGTGACCCACTATTATCGCGTTACAGTGTGATTATGGCAAGGATTCAATGATGAACTCGATATTCTATTCTTACCCATTCTTCCGCAGATTGACGAAGCCCACGAACGCAGCCTGTATACTGATTTGTTACTTGGTGTTTTGAAAAAGTTTGAAGTCTCTCCCGACATAGTGCATTGTTTGCTAAGACAATGATAGAATCAGACGCAAACGACCTTCCCTTCGCATAATTGTTTCCTCTGCTACACTTGACGCCAACTCTTTTTATGACTACTTCTGCTCGGGGAATTCAGCACAAGAAGCCAACATTATCAGCTTAGAGGGAAGAATGTTTCCCGTGGAGGTTGCCTATGCTGAAGAACCGACTACCGACTACGTTAGGACGGCTGTCGAGATAACTTGGAAAATCAACTTGCAGGTGCGTTCAATAGTTACAAGGATATCTGTGGACATTGTCTTAAAGCCTGAATGAACGAAGCAAGTGCCTGGTGATGTTCTTGTATTCTTGACCGGTCGGGAGGACATTGAGCGGTTTTTGGAGGAGGTAACAGAACTTATGCCTACGTGCGCAACCACCATTCTCAGCCTACGTGCTATTGACAGTTTCGCTTAGTTTACCACGTGGCATACCACAAATAATTCCTCTGGCGCTGCACTCAGGTTTGAGTACAGAAGAACAACTCAGGGTATTCAGTCGTGTACAACCGAACTTTCGCAAAGTTGTTGCCGCAACCAATATTGCTGAAGTGTGCCGCCCTATTAATTTTGAAGCCGAAGATCAAGTTTTAATGGATTTCACTAGGCGAGTGTTACGATTGATGGGGTGAAATTTGTAGTAGATTGTGGATTTGTTAAGGTATGTTCTATTCATATATCACGCGCCGGTTAACTTTGTTTTTAGATTCGATCCTACAACCCGTCATTTCACATATCTTCACTCTCTACCGTCCCCGTTTCACTGGCGTCAGCTACGCAGAGAGCTGGACGTGCTGGACGCACATCACCCGGCATTTGTTATCGTTTATATCCTGAATCTTCGCTGGCGTCATTGCCTGCGACCACTCCCCCAGAGATCACTCGCTCGGATATGACCACACCCATACTTCAGCTCAAATCCCTCGGAATTGACGATCTCATGAAGTTCGAATGGATCTCTGCTCCACCTGCCGAAAGCATCTTGCGCGCACTGGAGGGGCTGGTTACAGCCGGGATGATCGGAGAAGATGGTCGATTGACTGTCGTAGGGGAGCGTGTTGCAGAGTGTCCTCTCGAACTCCGTGTTGCACATATGGTATATGTTAATCTCAATTTTTTGGTCAGATCTAAGCTCTTCTTCAGTTGTTTAATTCCAAGGAGTTTTCTTGCGGGGAAGAAATCTTGACGATTGCGGCGATGATATCCATTCAGGTGTGTGTTACAGCTTTTTTACTCTTACATCGTGATTCATATAGCGTAAGGACGTATTCGTGATTCCTGAGGGAGCACCTGGCGCACTCGCTGAGCTGGAAAGAAGGAAATTTACTGCTGAGGAAGGGGTGAGTGTATGCTGGTATTTGTACTGATCAATGATGACTGCATATTTGCCAAGGATCATCTGACGCTTTTGAATGGTATGCAAACATCAATGGGTTCTGCAAGCAGGAGTACTCATGTCCGCCAGTGTACAATGCATTCACAAAATATGGGCGTTCATCCTCGTGGTGCAAGACACATGCCCTAAACTTTCGGGCATTGTCTAGAGCAGTGTCTATCCGCTCGCAACTCAAAAAATACATGATGCGCTTCAATTTACCGCTACAGAGTTGTGAGGGGGATGCCAAACGACTGCGGAAGTGTCTCGTAAGCGGATACTGGCGAAACGGGGCCCGATGGATGGCGGACGGGACATATCGCTCTGTCCAAAATGACGAAGTATGTGTGGCCCACTTGTTACCGGCCGTGTATTTTCAAGACGCTGCAGACTCTGTATGTTCATCCGACGTCCGTGCTGTTTACCCGCAAGCCGCGAACCGGTTGGGTAATTTTCCACGAGTTGGAGGAGACTAAAAAAACACAGTAAGACATTTGTGGAATAGAATGTTGGCTGCTGACATGACCCAATATTGAATGCAGAATTAAAGTGATCACAGAAATCGAGCCTGACTGGTAATGCACAACCAATCATCAAGTAGTTTCTCATCCTGACTCACATGCAGGCTTCTTGAATATGGTCATAGATATTACGATAAACATGTGCAAGGATGACCTGGAGGTGCTGAGCTGTACTTCTTTACACACATCGTACAACCTGTTCCTTGTTTTAAATTTGAGATCTCGGATCAGGTCGGAACAGCGTGGGAGAGTCAAATAAACGAATGCTGCAGAGCATTTTTGCACGCGTTCCGGCTGAGATGGGTGCAGGTCAGTCCAAAGTTGATACACGACAGGTGTTCCATCCGGAAACGCCAATAGAGGTGTGCCTCTCTGCTTCATCAGGCTTCTGAAAGACTTACATAGCCAGGTTTCCCCGGATGTGGTAAACAACCTTTCTGCACGGCTTGCCTCTGAGGAGACTATGCCAGAACGACAACTCGCAATAGATTCTCACATACGGGAAAGAATACAAAGTGGGCTAGCAGCCTTGCGTGCTGAGGAGGAGAAGGTCCAGCTCGAAATCCATCGCGCCTTGGAGAAGGAGAACCTGGACCGGGAAATGGGCATGGTCGAGGACGGCGGTGCTCATGGTGGCCTGAAGAGTGGCATCGCGCTCATTGGAGACCTAGAGGAAATCAGGGAGAAGGTTGACAGGTTCCAGACGCGACGACAACTAGGTGATTTTGCTCTGGCCAGGGAGACCGGCGAAGCAATCGCATTGTGCTACAGGTGCGTGCGATGCGCTTTGTTGTGTGTATGAGACTTGATCCATCTGGCAGAACAAATCCAACGACGCCTTTGGATTGCTGGAGGGAAGTTGCTCAGTTCAAAGCTGCCGTGGCAGACGCTGAATCTGTGAGCTTGTTTCTCGAGCCTTTCGCCTCGGAGGTTGACATAATTTGCAGCAATACCTTGCCTCGTTGCGATGAGATGCTCATTCCGGGAGTGGTTGTAATTTGGTGTTACGATCAGTGAACGTACATAGCGATTCTGTCGAGTTAGAAAGCTCACTGGTCGCCGGTCACCGGGTAGGCATGGTCCCGGGTTGCCATAAAGATACAAAGCAAAAAAAAAAACTATAAACGGTGCAGTGATTGCGCCGCCGAACTGGTATGCATGTGCTTATCGTCACGAGGACGTACTGCCTTCATGATCATTGTCCGTGTTGCCCACGCATGGTTTATTTTTGTGAAGACTGCCTTGCTAAATTAACTGCACGGGGTACCACCAGGGCATCGCCATTCCAGATTTGGAATTGAGCGGTTTGAAGTCGGACAATCAAATGATTGCCGAGCTCGGCAACCTATGTTCGTTTAACCGCCCGGCTTTATTTGCAACAAATCCCACTATACTACATCTCTCCTCGTTCCTTCATCGATACCAGAGCTCTTCTCTCTATCTGCTCTCTCGTATTCCCTATTGATTTTTTCTCCTTGAAGGTCGGTTCGTTTCCGAGTCTTAAACACGTCCGACGGCATCGTTGACGCATCTTCATTTTAACCCTTAATTAACCGACCTTCCCCGGTCGATAAACAGACGCCGAGTCACCGTAACGTTGATAACCGTGCTCACCCAGAGTTCGGGACCTAGACATAATGCAGGCCCCCGCGGATGGTGCAGATATACAGTCCTCGAAATTGGCGTATGTGGTTAACAAATTATGCCCTCCTTTCTACTCACCTCCATCCTACACAGCTCCAAGCCACCTGTTGTAAGGAACCCTAGAGCCTGCACAGTATGCCGCGCAGCTAAAGTAAGTTCAGCATGTACCGACTCTCGTGTCCACTGCTTCATTGCAAGTCAGATGAAATGTGTTGGGGCAGAAGATGGGCAGAAGCCATGCCAAAGATGTAAGAGGACCAACGTCGAGTATGTAGGAAACAGTATGACTTTACTTGATGCTCACCATGCCTTGCACGATTCCAGATGCGTTTTCGAGAAACATCGCCGTGGTCGCAAACCCGGGTCAAAGTATGACAATCATTTGAACCCGGTCATTTTCCATCTTTCTGATGTATCTTCACATTAGATTATCGGAAGCATCGAAAATGCTCCGACGTCTGGAGAAAGGTCTGAATACTGCAAAGCTCAAGCAGGCAAACGAGACATCCATGTCCTCAGTTTTTCCTGCAGTCGACTCTCAGTCCCCTCAGGCGGAAACGCAGTTTGGTGCCATGATCCGACCAATGGATCGTTATAACTCAGGTAACGATCGAGCCTTACTGGTTTGTTCTCGCCTCATACGAACCTTTTGTCTCACAAACCTTAGCCTCTGGAAATCGGGGTTCAGATGGTGACGACGAGGAGGACCGTGGGGACGAAAAGTTTCCGGCGAAACTGATTCGCAGAGAAAACTCTTTTTTCCGAACTATTCTCAACCCTGAACACAAATCACCATACCCCCCAGTGTCTCAGATACCCCGGAACGATCTGGATACCCTTCAATTGTCGAGACCAGCACCCCTCCCAGCTGGACTTCAGGATCCAATTACTGCTGGCCTTGTCTCAGAAGACAAGGCCAAGATGCTCTTCGACGCCATCTTCTTACGTCTTAATCCCTTTATCAACTTGTTCGACCCACAATTACACTCGGTCGACTATGTGCGCTCGAAGTGTCCTTTCTTGTTTACCACGCTTATTGCTGCTGGCTGTAAATTTTTTGAACCAAGTCTTTATAAGGAGTGTTTGCACCTTGCATACGAATTAGCCGTTCGTGCATTCGCTGAGGGGTGGAAACGGGTCGAAGTGGTTCAAGCCTTTGCCTGTTTGACGTACTGGAGAGAACAGGATGATAACGTGCGTAGAGGTGCTTGGCTTCGCTTGGGTCTTCCTGATATACCTTTAGCGTACGTGGATGTACATTGGCTACGTGAGCGCGAGAGGAATTTTAATATCTCCGCGATTGCTAACAAACCAACCAATAGGCGTGTCGGATGGCCGTAGAACTTGGTCTAAATCGTTATGTGGCAAAGCCACCTGCGAACGAAACGGAATTTCAGTTACTTGAGCGACGGAATCGCGAACGAACCTATCTTGTATTGTTTGTTCACGATCGGAGTCTCAGCATGCAAACCGGTCGCCACTGGATGCTTCCTGAGGTAATTAACGTAAACTTGTTTGGTCCATCGTTATTTCACCTGGTTTCATGTAGGATGACTTTATCAGACATGCGGACACTTGGCATGAACGTGGTGGTTCACCAATACGATGTGAAGATGTTATCGTTGCTGCATTCATACAATTACGGAGGGTCGCAGTGAGCGCGTTCCACCCTTAACGGCCCGGAAGCTAATGTTTGCATTGTAGGCAGAAACTACTGATATGCTACACACCAACCGAAGTCTAGTCGATGGCGGCAGTGGTCAGATCAACATTGACATGGCACTCAAAAATTCAAACGCGAAGTTATCGCAATGGACGACAAGATGGGAGCATGAGATGCGGAGAGGTGAGAGGCGTAACCATACTCTCGCTCCTCACTGATTCGTCTGCCAGCAAACGGAGAATCTTTTCATTTTTCATTCCTCAACCTGTTCTGCTTGTATTCCAGCCTGTTTTTGAATAGCTTTGGGGTACAGGCCGACGCCGCACCCGCAAGTAGTTTCTCGATCTTCGTCATGTCTGAGCTTGATGGCAGTGTAGGAAAACCGGACCAATAGTCATCTGCGTGCACTATCGGCATGCTTTGAAAATGCCCTCAGCGTTCTTCAAATTGCCTCGAAAGAATTCCGGGAGCTTGGCGTACTGGTATGGATGAACGTCCTATCGCGTTTATCTGTAATGCCCATTAACATTGCAGAGATATGGCCAAGAATCTACAACAGTGATGACCGCATACTCTGCTATCTTTCTGTTGAAGGTACGGCCCTCTCTAACTCGAATATTGCTGCTACTCACTGCTCACTAGTTGCTACGGAGTTCGGATACCACTCCGGGGCTCCAAACGGAATTGCCAGAAGGTGCATCACGCGAAATCCATGCCACCATAATAAGGACAGCAGAGGCCTACAATGAAGCTGCCAATCTTTCCCCCGCCTCTTCCTTTGCGGCATATCATGCTCGTTTCTTGTGGCACCTCATTCATATGCATCGCACGCGTCCGGGTGTTATCAGAGCTCCCCCTCACCACGAAACCTCTCTTGACATTTCCATTCAGAGTCAGAGTATGTTCAGTCTAGTTTTCGTCCTAAATTAATATTGACAAAACCCATCAGGAGAACAAGCATCGCCATCACAGACCACACCTTCCCCACAGGGCGGCCCTCGAAATCAGTTATCCCACCATGTCAACTATCCCATTACGAGCCCTCAAGAAGGCTACCCACCGAACGCCAACGGGGCCGTCTACGGTGTTCCGACACGCAACGGTACAGTTCCTTATCCCCCTCAGATTGGCAACGAGTATACGACTGCAGATCAATCCTATTATCGTGCTATGCTGTTTGACCTGGGATTTAGTGGAGAGGAACATCACGTACTAACGACGAGTGATGGCATGCGCAATGCCACATACGGCGAAGGCTTTGTCACTCACTACACACAATACCCATATGGTTCAACACAATCGCTTGGTCAGGCCAACTTTGTTGGAAGCTAAGGCACTAACCTCGCAACCACCACCAAACCATTGCTACGATTTTTACGACTAGAATTTTGACTACCTATACTTGTTGTACTCCATGTAATGATCGACTAGTTATGACTCCATGATTGTATTGTCTTTGGTAACTCATCACCAACAGAGAAAACCGCGACCTGTCGACCAAAGGCTATTGCAAGCAGTGGCTGACTGCGCAATGCCATGAAATCGAAATCTCGGATACGATGTGGCCGGGGAGCTACGTCGATGGAACAAGGCTGTGCGTGTACATAACCGGTATTATGGAGATGAAGGACGGCCCCTTTTTTGATGGAGTTCCCGGCAATTGCAAAATAATCCGGGTTCGTCGGACACCACCTGGATTGCTGTAAGCAATATACGGTTCCGTCGGGGTTGAAGGGACCTGCCGGAAAATATGCCCTCCATCCTGAAAGCTTATCCCGGTATGGATAGGCTTGCCACCCCGCAGTTTCGACATGTCCCAGATAGCAAAACGTGTACCATAGGAAGCCCCTACGCTGTGGGCGCAATGTTTGTCAGCGGTCATGTAACTCAAGAACATGGACTCACATATCTGCATTGTCA
This sequence comes from Boletales sp. KT-2023a, assembly GCA_038090395.1. NCBI lineage: Eukaryota > Fungi > Basidiomycota > Agaricomycetes > Boletales > Boletales sp. KT-2023a. The sequence continues at coordinate 23,801 of JBBPMP010000017.1, forward strand.
CGACGCCATGCGGCGAAGCCCATATTCTGGGACGACTTTCCAAGAAGGGAGTCACTCAGTGCGTGTGGCTCAATGAGTTCGACCAAGGTGGAGTATCGCCAGCTTCCTTGTTCAGTCGAAAGAGGATCAGTGCGCCAATCCGTGAGGAAAATGGAACCACGGCAATCAGAAACAAGGAACTCCTTGCTACTTGCAGGGTGCGAGTTGACCGTGATTAAAGGGTGTGGGAATGCGATGACATAGGCAGTGGGCTGAGGTCGGGGGTTGGGTGGAAAAGAAGTGGTCTGACCGGAAGCTTCTGGAGAAGCGATATTGAGCGTTGGTTGGAGGTCCCAAACCATAAGCATCCTGTCATCTATTGTCGACGAGTGAGCCAACCTTCAAGGCTGTGAAATTATTCACCGGAGACAGAAGCGACGTAGCGTGTGTTATCTTGATCGTGACCACCGCAAAAGCACATGTCATTTACTTTTCCATGGTGTCCGCTCAACCCCCCACCAAAGGGAAATATATACTCGCTGGCCGAGGCAGCCTTTGTCAATAGGTGCAAACCAAAATCTATACCGGCTGCCACGATTCTATCGATATGAGAATCGATTTAGCGATACTCTGAACACGGTATTGGAACGAACTCAATGAGCCAGTTGTCGCTACTACTAGGCGAGAGGGTACGAGGTGACCATGCTAATGCGGTGACCCTGGTCCCGACGTGGAACGAAGCCAATCGCTTGGCGGTTGTCGTGTTCTGGCGCGTAGATCAGTGACACAGAGGAGGACATTTGGAGGAAACTTGGCTGACTATCTGGTAGACTTCAACCGAGTGCTCACCTCCAAAGGCCAGTAGGTCGTGCCCGTCTTCATGGTAACAAGAACGTACTACATAGACGTCTGAACCATGGTCTATCCTGGTGACACCTGGATCCATGACGGTTGTGGACTCTGATTTGTAGAAATACGGATGAACCTGGAATGTAGAAATATTCCGATAATTGAAAGTGAAAAACAAGTTTGGCACGGCTCACTCTCGGTTGCATGCCACCTCGAAAAAGCCCGAATCCACTCCTCTTCCTCGGACTGTTCCTCGTCTCCGGTGGCGCCTTTTACTTTGTCGTCAAGCACAGAGAAACTACACATCCTGCCTCAAAGCAACCGCTGCAGCACGCTCATCCCCTCATTCCACCCCGACAACACCCCCGCCAGGATACTTATTAGGATCTCCCGGTATCACCAGAATAATGGGATCAAATGTGGGTACCGCAAAACCAGCATTCAATTCGGATAAAGTCACCGTGATATACGTGCTTGGTGGCCCTGGTGCAGGCGCGCTCTCATTATTTGTCTTTCACCCACCATGATCTGACGTCCTAGTAGGAAAGGGCACCCAATGCGCCAAACTCGTGGAATCATTCAACTTTAGTCATCTCTCAGGTAAGTTACCGGCCACACTCTGACCCAGCGCCGGTCGATACGATTCTCGTAGCTGGTGATCTTTTGCGTGCCGAGCAGAACCGGAAAGGCTCCGAGTACGGAGAATTGATACAGACTTGCATTCGCGAAGGTACCATCGTTCCACAGGAGGTCACTATCAAGCTCCTAGAGAACGCGATGTCTGAGGCGCTGCAGACCCGATCTGGTCTTGGTTGGGGAAGTGGCAAGGGCCGTTTCCTCATCGATGGCTTTCCGCGCAAAATGGACCAAGCCTTGACGTTTGAACAGACGGTACGCCGCTCATGCACATCGTACCGTGCCTCGGTCTTCTTATTGTTGCCTTGTCCAAAGGTCTGCCCTTCATCGCTAGTCTTGGTTTTTGAAGCAGACGAAGACGTGATGATACAGCGTATCTTAGAGCGGGGAAAAACTAGCGGGCGTGAGGATGACAACATTGATAGCATCAAGAAGCGCTTCCGTAAGCTACTTGCTTAAACGATGCAAGTCGATTGAAAAACTGGTGTCCAGGGACCCATAAGGAACTTGTTCGACCTGTTATCGAGTACTTTGCGGGCAAAGGCAAAGTTGTCGAGGTTTGTGTTCGATTCAATCACAAACAGCATTCTGATGATCGCCCGCAGATCGACAGTAACCAATCCATCGAGCAATGTCACAAGGAAGCCAGTGAGGGAGTCCGTAAAGTCTTGGTTTGAGGGTATATCCTATGTTACATGGAGGTTTAGATGTGAACGTAGAAATCCCTTGGAGAAGTTGTATCTGTTAGTTGGTAGAATCGTTGTCCAGTCATACAAATAGCTCGGCCACCTCTTTCTATTCCAAAGATAGCACCATCTGCACACAATAGATGCGCATCATCATCAGTTTCATTCTTAATGGAGGTTTAATGGAGGTTAGCGAGGCCGAGGAGACAGGAGCTGAGGACGAACAGGAATCCATTCCCAGCCACCACACCTGAAACATTCAAGGACGGCATTACCACCGCCACTCTCAGTGATATCTCCATTCTCCAAATAACGCAAGTTGATATGTTGTCCGTCTTGGTATGCTGTGGTTAGAACCGCAACAGTTTTCTGTGCGAATTCCTCCCTTGCTTGGGGGGTATCAAGTGTGAAAGTCGGATCACGTTGGGGTCGAACCACGACTACATCCATTGAAGCGTCTGCCGAAGGGTTCTTTGATATCGTAGGGTTGATACGAAATTCTGGCTCCAGTCGATCCACGTTCACGGTAGATAAGAAATAGGTAAATGGACCCAGCACAGAGTGAGCTCCGTTCGGGTCACTGATGGGGATAAAGTCGCCCTTCTGCGGGTCGTAGATATGGACGACACCAGAAGAAGGGGCAGGGAAGAGCTTGACACGACTGGCGTACCACTTCGTGATGTTTTGTTGCGCAGCAACTTTAAACCTTTCGATGCCAGGTATTTGCTGACGGAGCGTCTCTGAATCCTTGAGGATGGCTGCATGCAAGGCTGTGGAAGCAACGACAATCGACACTATAGGTCGAGGACCGTTGACACTGTAATCCTGATCTGAATCGTGAGGGCCGAGAATTGAAGTGAGCGATAAAGTGAGCGATCTTGGTGTCGAAGACCCGCTGAGGAAGGCCTCCAGAGATCGCAATTTATAGGAGACCGTGTCCTCCTGCGGGGTGGGCCTGAATAGAGATGCATAGAGTGCATTCGCAGTTCCACACGGGACAAGTACGAAATGGATGGGGAACTTGGAATTGGCGGACTCAAATGCAAGATGGTTCACAATCTCGTGAAGTGTTCCGTCCCCAGAACCGACCACGACCGTCAAGCCTGCCTCGTGTTTGGTGAGGAAATCTAGGACCCTTATGCCAGCATCGCCGGGACTGCGAGTGCAGATAATTTCCGCAGGGATTCGTTTCGCAGCGTGGAGACGTGGAATAACGTGCGCATTGAAGAACTGCTCTGCGGTGGAGTCTCCGCAGACAGGGTTGTAGACGACGATCACTGCGGACATTTGCCTGGCGCTCGCTGCTAAACGTCAGTTTAATTCGGCCAAAACTCGCGACTCAGGCTCACAATCAAGGTGGGGGAGTGGTGAGTGGGAGTTGTTCCATATCTGTCCGTGTCCAGCATGCTTTCCATTTTGCGTCGGGTATCTCCAGCGAGACTCTCTCATCAGGGCTATCGAATGATGTCCAGTGCCCCCCCAGAGTTCAAGCAGTTCAAGCTAGCACTCATCCAGCTAGGCAGTACTCCACCTGCCACAGACCATCCCTCCGACATCAAACAAGCAAACTTGAACCATGCCAGGGACATGATCGATCGGGCGGTAAAGAATGTCAACGAGAAACCCGACCTGGTTGTCCTGCCCGTGAGGCGCTGTCTCCTATTCTATCCTCCCTCAGCTCACCACACCAGGAATGCTTCAATTCGCCTTACGGACACGTGCACTTCCCTGTGTACGCTGAAACTATCGGATATACTCCTGGGCAAGACTATAACATCGCGAAAGCACAGAGCCAGAGCGTTAAAGCGCTCTCCGAAGCAGCATCAGAACACCGAATATGGCTCATTGGAGGTGCACTACACGCTTCATGCAGTTCAACTGGTCGACTTAATATTAGTGATGCAGGCTCGATACCTGAGAGGGATGCGAGTGACGGCAGGCTCTACAATACCTGCATCGTATTTTCACCAGAAGGCATGTCATGATCCCACGATTAATCAGTGCCGCCCAAACGTTCGCCAGGAAAACTTGTAGCGACGCATCGCAAAGTTCACTTATTTGACATAGATATCCCGGGCAAGATCGCATTCAAAGTATGTGCACGCGTACGAGCATCCTTGGACGTTGCCCAAATATATCTTTGTAGGAGAGCGAAACATTGACGGGTGGCTCGTCCACGACATTCTTTGATACAGGTAAGGTTCTTGAGCATGAGTAGGCATGCTTAAGGACTGTTGATCAGACTTTGCGCGTATCGGTCTTGGAATATGCTATGATGTGCGCTTTCCCGAGCTTTCCATGATCGCTGCACGAAAAGGTTCGAGGTGGCGTATCATGCGGTTAATGGGATACACTTAGCTGTTTGTTCGGCAGGGTGTCACGTACTCGTTTATCCGGGGGCATTTAATACAACGACAGGGCCCCTTCACTGGGAACTTCTCCAACGAGCTCGGTAGGCAGATGCAGGGCTGGGTGCGATTGGGCTTACCGGGAACGTTTTACCCAGGGCTGTTGACAATCAAGTTTACTTTTCCATGTGTAGCCCTGCTCGAGATCCGACAGCAAAGTATCAGGCGGTGCGTGAGATTCAAGTTGGGAGCAGCGGGTCCTCGCCCTAACGATGACATGTCACAGTACGGCCACAGTATGGTTGTCGACCCGTTGTAGGTATTCTGCTGCGAGCAAGAAACCAGTAGCTGACAATAAACAGTGGAAAAGTGCTTGGACAGGCGGATGAGAACGAGGATATCTTGCACTTTGACATTGGTAAGTTTCTTTAGAGGTTAGCACACGCACACAATAGACGCTGACTGTTTCCTGGAAGATCCCATGGTGTACCATGCCGCAAGAGCTGGAATCCCTGTGACTACACAGCGACGATTCGATGTTTATCCAGACGTTAATTCATAACTATATGTACCAAGTAGTAATCGATTGAATGACTTCCAAATTTGGATGTGTGGAAATTTCTAGTACATTCCGCAACATTCTACTAGTGACAGCACTGCAGGGACTAAAGAGAGCTCCATCGATTCGTCATTCGTCAGTTCCATCCCTTTCCTTTCCACCATGGTCAGAGAAACGTCAGCACATCTCCTCTTTTCGCTACTCTCCTCAACTGACTCACCCCTTTCACCGTAGGAAATATTACGACCTCCTCGAGGTTTCTCCCGATGCCTCTGAAAACGACCTCAAAAAGGCCTACAGAAAAAAGTCGGTTCTTCGCACCATTCTTCTTGATTGTCCTCATTCTTTCTCAGAGCTCTGCGGCTACATCCGGACAAAGGTGGTGACCCCGAGCTATTCAAGGAAGTGACACATGCGTGCGTCCACACACTCCCCTTGTAGCTTTCCGCTAATGCATGTGTGCTAGGTACGAGGTCCTGGCTGACCCTGAGAGACGCAGTATATACGATGCTCGGGGAGAAGCTGGTCTCTCGGAACAGGGTGGCATGGGTGGCATGGACCCACAGGTCAGCCTTGGCCTTCTTTCCTTTCCGTTAGTGAGCTCATCTGTATCACACTAGGATCTCTTCAGTCAGCTCTTTGGGGGCGGTGGTTTCTTTGGCGGAGGGGGCGGCCGTCCACAAGTCCGCAAGACTAAAGATCTTGTCCACCGAGTCCAGGTGTCGCTCGAGGACCTTTACAAGGGCAAGACCACCAAGCTCGCTCTTACGCGAAATGTTCTTTGTTCCAAGTGCAATGGCAAGGGTGGAAAGGAAGGTGCCGTGCGCACGTGTACCTCTTGCAATGGTCGTGGCGTCAAGGTCACCCTCCGTCAAATGGGTCCTATGATCCAACAAATACAGTCAGGATGTGATGAGTGCAATGGAACGGGAGAGGTTATCAATCCCAAAGACCGCTGCTCGAACTGCAAAGGAAAGAAGATCATACCGGAAAAGAAGATCCTAGAGGTTCACATAGACAAGGGGATGAAAGGTGGTCAGACAATCACCTTCGCAGGCGAAAGCGATCAATCGCCCAACGCTCAATCTGGTGATGTTGTGATCGTTATAGAAGAGAAACCTCACGAGAGGTTCAAGCGCCACGACAACAATCTTATAACCGAACTCGAGATTGACCTCCTCACCGCGCTTGCTGGCGGCGAGGTCGCGATCAAACATCTTGATGATCGAGCACTACTCATTCGATTTTTGCCCGGAGAGGTCGTTAAAAATGGTATGTCATGTTATCAATGGCGCACCTTCGCTTTCTTGACTTGGCCTTTGTTAGAATCCGTGAAGATCATCAGGTCGCAAGGAATGCCGTCTCAACGGCATCATGAACCTGGCGATCTGTTCGTCAAGTTCATCGTCAAATTCCCCGATAGCATCGATGCCTCAAAGGTTTCATTGCTCGAGCAGGCACTTCCCCCTCGCATTTCCTTGCCTAGTTTCCCAAAAGGTTTCCTTTTGGAAGAGGTGGACCTTGAGGAACCCGACGCACGATCGAGAGCTAGCGCCATGGCGGACGATGCGATGGACGAGGATCACGAGGGTGCCGGTGAGCCGCGGGTGCAATGTGCAAACCAGTGATGCCTTCCGTTCGTCATTGTCATTTCATATCTGTTGCCACTAGTACCCGGGTGATTGCCACCTGTTGTGATAGATCCGTACGCATCTTTTGTTACATCCCATATAATTAACATGCATTAAAAATACTAGTCGGAGAATGGTCGGTATCAAGCTATTGATATTGTCAGGAGGTCGTATCCCAGCGAATCTGAATGTAAATGGCGGTCAGAACAAGGCTCAGTTAACGTCGCATCTTACCTCTGGATTGAGCTTGAAGCACTCGTAAGCCCTGCGACTGAAGAAGCTAACCTCGGTCTCGTTCTCTGAATTCGGGGAGTGAGTAACATATCAACAAATCTGACTTTTGGCACTACCAAAACCAACGTCTGCCAAGATCCTAGTGTCGTCATCCAGTATCCATTCGTCGTGGTCCAAATTGATGATTAAATTCGTAGTCTGGCAAAACGAGTTGCGTCAGATGAGCCAGTCCGACAATAATACGAGCACACCTTTGCACCATGCGCCTTTACATATAACTTGAGAGTGTCTATCAGATATGACGCTCAACGATAAGAAGATCAAGATCGAGTCGCCGGGCAAGGTGCACGGACCTAGAACGGCATTGTGGTAGGGCCGCCACGTAGAATTCGTTTGGATAGCTGACTGGGATGTGAGATCGGAGGGCGTATCTAACGAATGCTTGCACGTACCTTGACGAACAATGTCTTTCAAGTCGCGCACTGTCGTTGCCTCAAGATTGAGTTTATGGAGGACAAGACCCTTCGCAGTGCGGTATTCGAAGGACTTGATCACACGAACAGTGATGGTCGCTTCCGTTCGTGAGATTGCTTCGTTGGTCAATGTGTGTGATATGTCTTTGGGCATTTGCTCAGAAAATCCACTGGTTCGATGTCTGAACAAGTATGGCCTGGGAGTAAGAACGCAGTCGCATGATCTAGACTCGCACGATGGTGCTTGTTCTCGTCCATCATGCCAGCAACCTGAGGTGGTAGGTTCTAGTGGCGCTTCTAATGCCAACGTCCATGTTTTTTTTATCTGGAGTATCAGTTCCTCGGCCGATAGTATAATCGTCGAGCTTTTCAGTCGTACTGCCATGCCCAGCTCCAGTGTAACACCGATGCTTCCCCGGCTCGAATATATTCATTCCATGCACATATAAACGCCCGGTATTCAACATCTCGACCTCCCCGTAACACGTCATGTCGAGAGCGTTTCTGGATGCATCGGTCCCGGAGCTCTTAGAAAGACTCAGGACAAATGAAAGGATTAGCCTTCTCGGCACACTCCACTGGTGGAACACCACTTCTGTTCCCCGTTTAGGCATCCCATTTTTGCGAATGAGCGATGGGCCAAATGTCTTGCTTTTTTGTGCATCTACACCGACTCTGCCCAGGGTATCCTTTGGGTGGAATGGGGGCATAACTTATAATGAGCGACTGGTATACTTTCCTCTTTTACATGGGTTCTAGCTTATGGATGCCGGACGTAGGGACGGGGTTTATAGCACCGACCAATTCATCAATGCTGGTCTTGACCTTGAGATGCCGGGTCCGCGAACGGAATCTCTTATCCAACACTGCCTTTCCTCGCAGAAACTAAAAAAAAAAACCCGTTATGACCAGTGTGTGACGAGCATGTTGACGTTCGTTCAAAGATGGCTGCAATACATCCCGATACTGTGTTTTGTGATGGTAAGGAACATTCCAGGGATACGATTGAGACGCGCCAGTTCTGTAGGAAACTTGCTGCGGATGGTCCTTTTGAAATACACCGGAAGAGTTCTACCGATCACCCTCAAGAATGTTACAGTAAGACCGCCGCTGTCATCGGTCCGAATGCCAAGGGTACTGTTATCTCGAGAGGGTTCCACAGCACTCAAACATACCTACGTTGTCAAACCGCTTGATGCGATCATCCAAAATGCACCTGACAATTACAGTAAGTACGGAGTTGGTTGCTATTGTGCGTTGTGTTGTCCAGATCTCTCGTTCATCACAATTCTCATGATGTAACATAGCTCTTAAACATCTTCCCACACTTGAGGCTTACCCCGAAACACCAAGCGATCTGCCTGGTTGGCAAAGTACCTTCTACGCGCAAGATATCCATGGAAACCCGGGGAAAGAAATTTCCAAGTATGTCTTGAACTCAACTGCGATCAAACTAAACGACTTTCTACCACTCGTGTTAACCCCAAATCGGGTGATTATGGAAGGCAAACTGATGATGGACAAAACCGCGCTTTATAAATTCGGTCTCGCAGCTGCTGGACTCGCCAAGCCATGGGTAAGTTGACAATCGATAATTGGACCCACCAAACTCCAGGAGACTATTCTCGGGTATCTGTACTGTCAGTTAAAACATGCACGCTCTTGTTCGCATTTTTACGGACAAGGGACTGTTAAAGAGAAGGTCGGTGTACAATCGAACGAGGGACAGCCCGTCGACACCCTTGTCGAGTACATCAATACGCTTCCACCAGACACTGCAAACGATGGAGCGGATAAAGAAAACTCGCAACTGGTATGGATGCGTAAGGCCATTTTCAGAGCCCCTTGGGGCCATGATACTTACCGGCTAGCAGACTCGCTGGCATCGAAAAGATTGATCCCGATCGAGCCATAAAGAATGCGGTTGCCCTTGCAACTAATTCTGACGTCGTTGTATACATTGGCGGACTCACGCCTGAATGGGAAAGCGAAGGGTTCGACAGACCGTTTCGCTCATATGCCTGGCAGACAGGACAAACTCGCATCGAAACTGGGGGAAGCTAATCCGAGTATGGTTGCGTGCTTGCAGGTAGTGCCTATACTGGGTTCTGTTGCAATGCCATTGGTGCAGACATCGGAATTCGGATAACAATGTCAGGAACGCGCTCGCCGACATCTTGTGGCATCAGGGAAGCTGCCCCTCACTTTACCTGTTCGCATCGAAGACATTTCATCATACCCACATCTCTACAGCAAGCACGGAGAGATCAATTACCGCGAAGAGTTATTTTTGGGGCACAATTACAAAACGAAAACTATCGAACCTTTGTTCCCATTTAGGTGTGTCCAAAGTCAAACTCTCAAATTATGCTGTTTTGACACAGCCGACACAGCTATGGACTGTCATACACGACAGTTGCGATCTCGGACCTGTTTATTCAGAGCATCACTTCCCATGATGAACAATTCAGTATCAAAGCCGCGTCAGGGTTGCAAACTCTGGGTACATTTCCGGGTCATGTGTGGTGCCACTCTATATTACCCTACCTGACGTCGGCATTGTGACACCGCGCCTGCAACTGAAATGCTTTGCATGGGCAAAGGATCTCGCACCGAAAACAACCAAGCACATCGAAATTTCACTATCTTTCTGAGACGCTCCGCAATATAAATGATGCGCCAAGGTTGGTATCTACTGTGTGTTCCTCAGGTTCAGTAGCGAGGTGTTGTCCCTACGGGGGCCTTTGAGCTCAAAAAGGCTTTTATGTGGAGACCCGTAAACTGAGTCTACAAACCGAGAAAGCGGATCTAACTCCCTATGTATGTACAGTTGGTACGATTTCCAACCTTGTACCTACACAACAACTCTTGCCAATCCAACAAGTCAATCCCTCCAAGCGTCTGTTCATGTATACCGACACATCCAATGATCCGGCAGATCAGCTGCAAGTCGAGACTTTGGATCAAACTGAAAGGGACCCGAGGAAGCTCACGAACTTGAATGAAATTCTATCGTGTCTATCCTGGTACCAGTCCGAGGAAGCAACACTCTCCAATTCCCTTTCTGAATTGCTTTCGGACCACGCCTCCATAGCAGATTCACTCCGCCGATTGGAGACTCTTGTTCCTCATCTGAATGACCTCTGTCGCGAGTCACTGCAGCTTAAGGAGAAAGTTTCCTCCACAGCGAAAACAGCGGACCGTGTTGGTGGGCGGGTGAGGACTCTTGACCAGGAGATGAGTCGCGTTTCACAGGCAGCCGAACGGGTAGGACAGGTGATGGAACTCAAGGTAACGCAATGCATGCTATGCCTAGAACGACTTTTTAGTTTACACTCTTCAAGTCTTCTCTTTCCCAGCTACAGTCTTGCATTGAGCACCAGGACTGGGAGTCGGCGACTAGACATTGTGCGCGTGCCATGTCATTCCCTATGGAAGTCATCTCTGGGCCCTTCGCCGAAATCTCTGTGGTACGCCTCTTCCGATTCTATGTGCGCACAAGACCCATGCACTTCTCAGCCGACTGCAGAAAATCATCTCCCTCCTGCGCAGGCGCTTCAGACTGCAAGGGAACAACTTTTGTCCATTTTCCTCAAACAGTTCGCGCAAGCATCACGTTCGCGTGACGCAGCTGCGACGAGCCGCTATTTCAAACTGTTTCCTGCGATTGGTTGGGAAACTGAAGGTCTCGATGCGTACGCGTCGTTTGTCGTCGATTTGGTGCGGGTAAGGGCTCCTGTTTCTGCCAAGAGTAGGTTATAGTAATACCCACTGCTCGTCCGCAACGTACTAAGGATGACTGTCGATAGCATCATCTCCATTGTACTACGTCACCGTTCTGACTGCACTTTTTGAAGGTGTAGGGAGGATTATTGACCAGCATCAACCTGTTGTGGAGAAGTACTATGGTGTAGGAAATATGCGGAGCGTCGTCATGAAGTTGCTGGAGGAGTGCGATCGAGTGGTCCGGAGTAATCTTGAGGCCTGGAGGGAGGACCGCTCAATCAAAAGAAAGGTGGAATTCTTTTTGTCTCTGTCTTGCGTGATGCTTAGCATGTCCCAGCTGTCAGATATCTCAAATTCAATGATTATAATGTCTACTCTACGAAGACAGAATCCAGTCAACGTGGATATGGACGAAGTTGATCCACGTGAAATAGACAAGACGTTGTCCGAGATTGCTGGCATGAGTGGTCGATGGTACCTGTTTCGAAAGTTCCTAGTTGAGCAATTACAGGTGCGTGTCCACATAAAATGCTTTTTTTCTTTTTTTCTGACCAGGACAACCTAGGACGAAGCGATGGAAAGTGATGCAAATGCGGATGACCGGAATCCACAATCCGTTTCCAGATTTTTCAGCTCTCACACGTCCACCCCACCGGCCCTCGAGCCTGTTGCGCTGCTGGATGCAACGTTATCTCAAAAAGAGTTTGGTGATTTGTTGACTTCTTGTTACATTCCTATGGAAATCTGGTATATCCGCACGATCATCGACAAGGTTTGTCTGTAAGACTCTGGTCGTCGAACATCCTGAAATAATTGCCGTGATAGGCTCATCAACTCTCTACCCCTGACTTCTCCCAAACTCCTGCGACCACCACTACACCAGATGATGTTTTTTACATCCTGAAAACTGTATATACGCGCCTTTTGTCGACAGGTTCGCTTGGAACCTTAGAGCGAACTACTGACTTGCTCAAGGACATAATGGATCACGATTTTGCTGGTGGGATCAAGAAGAGGCTGGATGATGTTTACCGTGTTGGTACAGGTGTTCGGACTGAGAAGTCCGAGAGAGATGGCCGAGCATCCTTTCTCGTACGTCTCTTTGTCTCGATCTAGGTCGACTGCTGAAGTTATCATGAAAAAGGTGCTTTTGAACGATCTTGACATATCTTCCTCGCACATGGAAAGACTCGTGAAGGATCTTCTTTTGCAGCCTGCGATCACACAGTTATTTCTCGACACTGAACAACCACAAGCGAAAATTACTGTAGGAAGCTTGCTTGCCTGCATGACCAGATTCAAAGCGACCTTACGAGTATTTATTTTCAATCACCATCCTGCGGTGATGGTCTGACGACTGCCTCCAGGCTGGTATAGAGCAGCTATTCAATCAACTTATGCGACCGAGACTGCGAACTTTGATACCTGACGTCTACAAAGATGTTTCTTATGTTCTAGATGAAGATGGATACGCATCTGCGGAGTACCAAGATGTCTTAAGGAAGCGATTCGTGAAAGTATGGGACGGGTTGACGGACGGGTACAAGGTTTGTCTTGTGACTTTCATAAAATCGACTCTACGACAGAGAATAGGATTCTTGCACTGAAAACAATTATCGCATGTTGTTCAGCCTTGCTCTTGATGTTGTTCTCAGACCATGGGAGAGATATGTCTTGACCCTTCACTATTCTGAGGCAAGTCATGATCAAGTTGATCTCGTGTCCCCGTTGACACTTCCGCTAGTTGGGCGCGATTCGCTTTGACCGGGATCTCCGTTCCATAATGGGGTATCTATCTTCCCAAACAGTATTCGGCGACATTCGGGAGAAATTTATTCGCCTCCAGCAAATTTCCTCATTGCTGAACCTTGATAATGTAAGTCAGGTATAATATTGTTATAACGATCAACGCTAATTTCGAAATTGGCCATAGGATGAAGACGCCGAGTCATTCTATAGCGGATCGGGCATTTCGTGGACATTGAGTATGCAGGAGGCCAAGGATATCATCAGTCTAAAGGTTTGATGACCAGATAATTATCAAGGCTACACCTCATAGGTTAAGCGTCGTAATTGACCTCGTAACTGCTTCACCTATACAAATCGAAGGAAGGCAAAACATACTTCTTCGGAGTCTAGTGTCGTCACCCAACTGTGAGTGACTCGCGGAAAAAGCTGTCACGCCAGTATTTTCCAACAATGATACCATTACAGTACATAATGGGTAAACATAGTGTACGAGTTAGCCACGACGAAGAGCATCCAAACGTGCTTGAAGAGAATCTTCATCCGCAACAGCAACATCACCGGGTCGATCATCTCCATGAGATGGCCCGCTTGTTTCACCAATTGCCACTGGTCGACGACTCTCAGTAAGGGATGAAGATACGGCGCCAAGTCCAGTTGGTGCCTCTGTAAGCTGCGTTTAATCGTGTTAGCAGTCATCACAAGGTTAATTGGTATTTCCATACTTGCTGTGAAAGATCAACGCCAATTTCATCGAGGACCTGCCTCAGGATCTTGTCTCCCTCTTCCTCTTCATCCTCAACCTCATCATCCATCACGTCGTCCACAGCATCTGACATCATTTCTTCCTTCATATCCATCATTGAGCTCTCCTTCTCAAAATCATTCATGATTTTCTGAATAGCTGGTAAATTAAGGCCACGATTCATGGACGCCATGGCCTTGTAACGAGCAACGGTTACGAAAACTGAAGACCTTGGGACAAATCACAAGGCGTACTCTGGTCGCTCCACGCATAGCTTCTGCCATTTGTTGATTACTGCGGAGGGCCTGTATCCTCAGACCAACAGCCTGTAGTTGTGTCTTCATCTGATAGAATTTCTGGATATATTTTCGTGTGCGGACGAGATCTTTGGCCATGACTTTACATGCGTTCTACTAGGACAATTGACGAAGGTTGCATGGACGGTGAGAGCCACATACCATCTGACTAGCCTTGGCACTCTTCTTGATGTCGGCGACGAGTTTCTTCTCACTCTGCTCAAGCTTTGAGCGCTCGCGGTCGAGCTCACGCTGAGCCTTTGTGAGGGCTCGTTGGTGCTGGCGAAGCCGCTCGGCGGGAGTGATGGTCCTGCCAAAGAGTGTTTCCTGGAATAAAAATTAGAATGTTGAAGCGCATTACTATGACACGTACGATGATATTCATGACTGTCGGTGGTGAACAACGGCTGCCTCGAGGGTATGCCGAGTGTTAATATTACATAATGGTAATACAATTGCGGCACAGCCCGGAATATGCCGCTCGGAGATCTAATATATCAAGCCCAGCTAACCTTAACCTTCGACTCTCATCTACACAATCATCACCAAGGTCACCCCCTCACAATCATGGTACGTTCAGAGCCCTCCCATGCATGCCCGAATCTAACAACATTCTTTAGACCCTCGTCGTCGATCTCTTGAACCCTTCTGCTGAACATGAAAAGAGGCAGCACAAACTCAAGCGTCTCGTACAATCGCCCAACTCGTACTTCATGGATGTGAAGTGCCCAGGTTTGTATTCTTTCCCATGCAACCCTGCGATATTATACTTACATTCTGGCGACCGTCAGGTTGCTTTGCAATCACAACTGTCTTCTCCCATACACAAACGGTAGTTCTGTGTGGTTCGTGTGCAAGCATCCTATGCCAACCCACTGGTGGAAAGGCACGACTAACGGAAGGTGGGGCTCTTGACAATCGTTTATTGATCCATTTGACTTACTTTGCACTATGTCCAGGGTCCTCATTCCGTCGGAAGAACTAACCATCTTGATCGATTTCACCATTCCTCTACACTCACTGTTGCATGTGCAATTTATCATTTCCTTTCTGTCGCAAAAATGTGGGTTATCGCCGAAGATGAACGTAGCGTTCATTTGGTAGATCGCATATGACATTATATGTACTCTCTCTGAGCACCAGTGTCAACAAAAATTGCGCTCGCTTTGTGACTGTCACTGAGGACCCAAATAAGGCTTTCAATCCGAACTTCTCAGTAAGATGGATTTGGATCCTATCGGCAAGCACTGTGCCCTGCAGTCATGTAATGCTCTTGACTTTCTACCCATTCAGTGCAGATGTCTGCAGTGGTTCTGCAAACTCCACGTTCTACCAGATCTGCATCATTGTTCATCTCCACAGCAACGTCCATCTGAGGCATCAGCTGGGGAGCGCCCCAAATGCGCTTTCTTGGGATGCGGCAAGCCTTCTCTCCCCACTGAGTCGACTGCTGTAGACCGTTCCGACAAAGGAGAGTCCTGCGCGCCAGCACAGGGGAGTTGTCCTGGCTGTCAGCTTTCTTATTGCGTCCAGTAGGTTACATTTCCAGCCACTCCCTCCGAGATAACTTACATGACTCAGTCACCGTCATATGGATTCTCACGCATGCACTGGCCTTTCCGTCCCAGGGAAGGATGTTGACACAAAGCACGCAGCTGCGCGTGCCATCTTCGCCCAAAAGTTTACGGCATCCGGTGCCTCGACGTCACATACCCCTATGGTGGTGCGCCGGCGAAAAGACCTGTCTGATGATCCTCGCAAACGAGCGCAACTACAAAAGGTCAACCTAATAAAGTTGCGTCACAAGGCAATCCCTGGAGATCCCAAGGACAGCAGTTCCGCGGTACCCATCGACCAACGCCTTCACGTAGCAGTATGTCTTGAGATCATCGGACGATCAGCGAGCGAAGTCGTTCTATGGTTCCGAAAGGTGATTTGGGTTTACTCCATATTTTCGCTCTCTCACTCTCGTAGACGATGGTCGCGGGTAGAGCACTGGATTTGATGGTTCAGCATTTTGGCATTTCTCATGCAACTAATGTATGTGTCCCCACTGCTATGTTATCGATGGACTGGTCATTCATCGCAAACCAGACATTTTATCTGAAGTCATCGATCACAGCCGAAGCACTGCAAAACCATTTAGGATTGTCAGAACAACTAGAAGATGGATCAACGATCGTACTGACAGATTCACTGTCAGAGATAACTGTCCCGCCCTGATAAAGATGTGTTACTGTCGACATGTCATTCCATCGTCGCCACCAATTCATATAAGTTACTCGTCGTGCTTGCACGAAATCGCGTTGGTATTATCCGGTGAAAATGTGAAGGAAGAAATACATAAAGTGAACGAGTAGAGCAAACGTAATGTCAATGTCAACAACCGAAAGAAAACCAGGAGGGGGATCACAGTGACAAACAATGCGGAGAAACCCGCTATGCGACGAGGGCAGCTAACCGACGGAGATGAGGCACATTGAGGTATGCCGGGACATACGTCTCGAGTCCTGAGACCTCACGAGGGTACGGGGGCTCGAAAGGTCCAACTTCCTCCGTTTCTGGGGAGAGAAGAAGATGATCATTACGATCATTTGCTTGCACCCTGGAGGCAACGACGCGAAGAATTTCAGGAGAAATCGGATTCTGGAAATGGTCAAGGCGTATTCTTACTGTCAATTCGGTAGCAAGTCGTTGACCCACCTCGTATTCGGCGACGTAATAGTTCGTGCACATCCTTTGTATTTGCATAGGACTGAGCATCCAACAAACGTCATAAATAATCTCGATATCGGCAGGCGTCGCCTTTCATCCTAAATTAGACCCTTTCGAGCGGGTGTCACCTCTTTCACTCACCTTTTTCAGTTGCAACAATTTGATAGCTTGCATCAAATGTTCCAAGTGGAGTGTACCCTCTGGCATCTCATGTGACTTGCACCATTCTTCTATTCGTGTAATATTGTATTGAATTTGCATGGCTATCAAACAAGACGAAGTTAACGTTAACACGATACCGAGAGAAAAGTCAAAAAGACGCAAGTACCTCTCTTCCAGGAGGAAAAGTTTCTTCTCATGAGAAGGTCGTTGAAGCTCGTGACACCGATCAGCTTGAGCAATTCCGTCAAGACTTGATGTACGACAGAATCCTCCATATAGTAGCTCTTCAGACTTTTCCAAACCTTGTTGAGCAGGTTTAGGATGTCGTCCATACTGAAAGCTGGCTGGCTATTCGTATTAAGGATGCGGGTGAACAATCGTCCACCTCCATCGCTCGAAGTAAATCCCGGAAGGGACTGGCTTTCGATCAGCGCTGGAATCACCATCTTGGAAAGACGTTTCTTGGTCTCTTGCATCCAAGTATGGTAGATGTTGTACTCGAGGCTGCCCAGATCATGTTTTACCACGGTCACCAGACGTTCGTAATCATTCCAGTCAAATTCGCGCACAGCGTTTTCTTCTCCTGGGCCGATGCCATGTACCATGTCACTTTCCGCGACGCAGATAAAGGAGAGCATCTCGTGAACATTAGAAAGCCAGAATACGCCCGGGATAATGGCATCTTCGCCGTTGAAAGACTGCAAAGCAATTGAGAAGGGACAAAAAAGCACGCAATAAAAACAAACCATGACATGTGCTTGGATAGCCTCCATGATGTTGGCTAAGAAGCGCTCGCTTTCCGGAATGAGGCCATACTTCCACATCTCATTCGTGACAAGGCTGATGAGATTTGCCGGAAAGAGAATCTCCTTTACAGCAGACGCGTTCGTGGTGCTCGGCGCAGGAATCTTCAGGCCCCGGATCAACCCTATAAGGACGTCCTCGTCCAAGCGCTTGATATCCTGTAAATGTCTGATTTTCTCTTCTGCCAAGTCATCATAGCTGCGAAGATCAGACAAGCCATTTGTTCGTACTCGGAGAACGTTGTCCTCCCCATTATAAGCGACAGAGACCGCTCGTTGGTTGAGCGCTTGGCTCCGCTTGGCACCCATCATAAGTGCATCGGCCGATGTACGGTATTCAGAGGGGCTCAGCTGAAGGACACCTGCAGAACTATGCCTTCGCTGGTGACGATTTGGGGGAGCGAGCGTGATGCCATTGGGACCATTTGCGTCGGGAATGCGAAGGGCAGGTACGAATGTTGGGGACGTTGGGGGCTCTCGGGCACCCCTCGTTAGCGCGTTATACGTATTGGCACGGTTGAGTTGTTCGCGCAAACTGCTTACTTCATTCTTGAGGGTAGCGATGACAGAAACGTCTTCCGTAGATCTCATCGGCGAAGTAGCAAAGGCCTTCTCTTGAGATTGTAGCTGGGCTGCTTGTGCGAGCACCTCGGTGGTCAAGCGCTGAATCGCCTCCTCCTTCTCGGCTGCTTTAGTGATCGCATCTTCTAAGCGCTTCTCAACATCGGCTTTCGCTTGCAGGAGTTCTTCGCGACGTGACAATTCGGCCTCTGCCGTCTGTAACGCAGTTTGAAGAGACTTAGCCCTGGTATCTGCCTCCTCGTGTTTCGAACTCCACTGCTGGATCTGTTTCTCAAGTTCCTCCAGTTGGGTTTGCAAAGTTTTTTTCTCTTCCGTCCGCTTCTGGAGCGTCTGGGTGAGTTCTACGACTTTATTTTCGAGGCGATAAGAGATCTCCTTGAATTTGGACACCGACCGCGCCTCTGCCCTAAGAACTTTGAGTTGTTTCTTGGCAAGCCGCCGCCTGATACAAGACTGAAGGTATACCACATGTCTTGTGTCAGACCTATATGAGCGGCGATACAACCTACACAACGTCCATCAGAATGCCAGAGGAGACGAGAATAAAAGGACGTACACTCCGCGGAATAGGGATTGTAGTCGCACAGCCGCGTGCAGCGTGCGCGCCTCCTTGTGCGATCGTCGAGCCTGTGCACCACGAACCTCTAGATATCCCAGTGAGCTAGATCTATATTATAATCTGTAGAACTCACGACTCTGTACGGCGATGACCATTTGGCGGACTTGAAGAAACTTGGATCTTTGAAGAAAATACCGAACACCAGCCTGCAATCTCTTCGCCGCGACATTTTGACGGATGCTTTCCGCCAACCGCCTCGCCAAGATGCCGCGCCACCAAGTTTGTATTCTAATGGTAGCTTTACGGAGCTCTTGGTAGCTCTTGACAGCCATGCGCCGTCTCATATTCTTTTGAATGATGGTGACGAGAGCGTTAAGTCTTTCAGACCTGAGAGACTCCAAGGCGGCAAGCATACCCGCCCGGAAGAAAATTTTCGTAAGGCCACTTTGATATTTGTCGGGGTCGTTGATCGTCCTCTCCAAAATCAGTGAACAGAAGGGTTTAAGTTCCAATTTGTGAATCATGGATTGCCAATCTACGGAGGGAACAAGCATATAATATCTAGGGAGCAGATTAAGTCGGCGTCCAGAAACCAAACAATTACTCACCGTTCCGCGAATTCTTCGTACGTCCACCGGGACGGGTATCCTGCGCAACTGATACGAATCGTCTCCAAAACACCACAAGCACGAAGCTGGCCCAGGACTTGAGAAGGTACAAATTCCCATGGTTTCTTAGCTTCGTTTGGTTTAATGCACCGAATATAGTGGACGTTGGTGATGCTGAGGGTGTCCATTAATGTAATCAGAGACGCTTTGAATATCGAGCCCTGCGTAGGTTTCTTTAGGGCTGCACCTGGCTTCTTGGGTCCAGCCGGTGTCGCGGAGGATGCTACCAGTGTTGAACGACCTGGATCAGGTATGATCGACGATCGTCGAGAACCACCACTGCCCGAATCAGAGAGGGAGGGGGATCCAGGATGTGGGGGATCACTAGATTTATCCGCGGACTTGACCGAGCCCAAGGCGGCATCCAAAACTTCCTTCAAGAAAGGGTTCTTGGTTGTGGCCAACAGTACCATATGTTCGTCCGGCACTGTATCCCTATTTTTTTCCAAGAAACCATCAACTTCGTACATAACGTCGTGCGCATAATGCGCGATCGTAAACGCGGAATTCCCGAATCGAGGTTTCTTGAAGACCGTCTTGTTGGCCGGCTTCAGGAGTTGCGTGTTCAGCTTTTGCAAGAAAGAAGTATCACTGCCTGAGGGTAAACGGGATTCCTCATCAAGGAGAGCGAGAACACCAAGTTTGCCTTCAATGACATCAATACAGGGCTGGTTGTCTGAGAAATCAATAAAAGTCCAGTTGATTTGTTCCTTCATGTACTCTTCCTGTTCAAGCTTGAAGACATGCGAGTTGAACTGCCAAGAATAACATAAATACTAATTCACGCTAACTATAGCAATGCTCACCTCCTGTTGCAGCTTCTCGTTGGCATAATTGATGCTGAACTGCTCAAAGGAATTCTGAAACCGGACGTAAGTGAGAAACGCGAGTGTACACAAAGGGCACCACCTTTTGGAAGTGCTCAAACCCATATATATCCAGCACACCGATGAACATCTCTGCACGTTCGGCAGCATCGCCATTCTCTCCGGCCAAACTCTCGTTGACAATTGCAACCAACCACTCGAATAGACATGCATATACGAACTTGGCCACACTGTCTCTGACTACCGTCGCCTGCGCAGCATTCAGAGATGTGATAATTTTCTCGGAACGTGTAATAATCTGTTTCTTAATCGTCCATTTCTTGAACTCAGAGAGGGTGACACCCAAGAATCGAGTGGCCAGAATAAGTGCAGAGTCTTGTTCATCGATGGACGATTCGTTGCGAGCCTGCGTAACCTTGACGTTTCCTAAATGCAGAAGAGCAGAAAGAAGTCTGAAAACGGCCCATTGCTTTTCGACGCTGATTCCGACAGTCGAAAGAGCTTGCTGAGTTGCACGGAATTCCTCAACATCATCAACCCCCACAATGGGTGTTGAAGTGGGACCGCCTTGCTTGAGATAGTGGAATTTTGTGATATCCGTATCCAGCCCAAGGTCTTTGCGCTCCTTTAACGGGGCGCCCGCGCATAGCTGATAGAAGATGTGGTAGTTTCGTTCCGTAGTTGGTTGGAAGACGACACGTGATCGCTCTAGAAGGTATGTACGAATGCGCGCACCAACGATTTCTGGTTTTCCGTCAAAAAGAATCTATGAAGCTATCAATTGGATTGACGACAAAGGAGTGGAGAATAGTTGAACCTGGATATATTTCCCAAAACGAGATGAGTTGTCGTTGCGTGTAGTTTTCGCATTCCCAAAAGACTCTAGGATCGGGTTTGTGGCCAATATTTGTCGTTCTATCTCACTTGACTCGTCAAGCGACAATTTTGTCCTGCCCTTGGCTCCAGATCCAGGGGGATTAACAGAGGCGATATATCGCATGATGAATTTAGCCTAGGTGGAGATTGGAATAACAAGCAAACCAGGTGTCGGAGGGTAACGCACCGATTCGGTTTTACCAGCGCCACTATGTCGTACGTGAGATGAAGAGGTCAAATAAAAATAAAGAAGAATACCTCTCGCCAGATACGATGATTGTTTGACCCATACCCTCCTTCGCCATTGCGGTGTACGCGTCCTCGGCGATAGCAAAGAGGTGAGGTTCTAATTCTCCTCTCTTTCGACCACTGTAAGCTTGGATGACTTCTGGGCCATAAAGAGTGACGCGTTGAAAAGGATTGACAGCAATGAGGACGATGCCACTATAGGTATATATACTGTGTTGGGCATAGCGGTTGCGAATCGTGTGCAATACTATATGGAACATCATAACGATGGCGGAAAGGAATGGAGATCTGAAAAAAATACCTGAAGGTTCGTTGAGATGAGACAGAGTGGCCAAATCATCTGCGGTTTCTAGTAAAGGAGGATTCCGCAATGGGGGTAGATCTTCCTTGCCGCCCCTGATATCCCTTCCGGTGGTGTTTATGACAATTTCCTAATGGAAGGGGATAGAATGGTATTGGTGAAAAGGACAGCGAGATCGACGCGTACCTTGCTTCGTTCGTCAAGGAAGACGAGTTTGATGGCGTCGTCATTGCCCTTGGTAACACTGATAACCTCTGCGGATATCCAAGCCTGTTCCTTGTCCTCGAACCAGACTCTGGTCCCCTTGCTGTATATGTTTTCGGCCATTCAACGGGCCAGTCGTCGTCGTCGTCGAGAACGATTGCCGTTTCAATGTCTCTTGTGACGTGACTCGTGTGACTACTCGTGACAGAAATATATATTCTCACAACCACGTGCTCTCGTTCCGCAAATTTCACGTGATATATTGACCACACAAAAACAAACAAACGCGTTCAATTAATTTCCTCGCGACTTTGCTTGTCTTTTTGCAGCGCTCTCCGACCTCGATTGCCTCCGTCGCCCCGGGCACTCATTCTCGCCGCTCTGCGTCCATATCTGCCACGGAGCTTTCCGCCCTTCTGACCAAAAGATCCATCCTATCCAAGGATGATTTCTAACCCTAAGCATCTCAGGTCGCGGGGAACACATCTTCTTGCCTGTGTGGGCCAGCTGCGACTCGGAATGACGTCGCTGACAGGCGGGGCCAGTATCTGGATTCTTACCCTGCGCATTGCAAGATGCCTGTTTGTCCACCATCTCCACTCTCTGCAATGAAGCCTTTCCGGAGCGTCTTCGTGTCCCTCCGGCACGCGTTCATTTCGTTTCTGGGCGCGACCTTTCGTCTACGCACGGACAGGTATTCGCTCAGCATCATCTCGGGATCCCTTTCGGACATCACGCGCAGAAAGTGAAAGCTTTCCCTATGTCTTGCCAAAGTGCGAAGAAGGGCAAGGTGGTGCCGGACGAGCGAGATACTTCACGTGACAGGGTGATGCAACCTCGAACATGAACACTAGAGGGATGTCGCAGTTTTCCTGTGACGTGGCCAGGGGGTTGAGCAGAGCACGCACAAAAGTTGGATCAACAAACATCTGCGGTACGCAACATGGGCTACGCACAGAGCCTTTTGGCTCATCTTGCCTATTCGTTGTTCTCGAGTCCTTGGATCTCCCGTCTGTGGTGACCCACATTCTTCAGGCCTACGAACGTATTCTCCTCGACCCAAGTCTTTGACACTGCCGCGGAGAGTAGGTGGTTCTCAGGGCCGGCCTACTCTACCTGGTGCTTTCAAGTCTTGGTTGTGCACCATGGGTCGTGTCGAGCTCTCTGCCGTCTTTTTAAAGGCAGACAGGGAGTCTTGGTACTGGGGCCCTCAAAGTAACAACCCGACATGGTTTCAGGGTGGCTTGCGAGTGGAAGACCAGTATGGGGTGCAACTGGCCTTTGAATGCGATACGCACAGGAAGCGCTCTCGCCATTTATGCGATGGAATCGCGAAAATCGACTATCCCATCACCAGTCTTTGCAGAAAAAGCCCCCCCACCCCTGTTGTGCTCTTTCCCGGCCACGTACCATTTATGCGGTTCCGATGTGTCACTGGATGTCTTGTAACAGGCTTCATTATGTTGGCCGGTGTCCATCACGGATGTTCAAGGACGAATTTCGTGTTATGACGGCCAAGACCTGTGTTTAATCGTTGCGAACTGCGTCTGTGTTTGGCCTTCTACTTCATGGCCTGCTTCCCGGTCAACGTGGGCATAGTGATCCGCACGGTATCCCGTGTAACTAGTGTCGTCCTACCTAGTTCGCTCGCTCTTGTCGCGATTCGGGGACCAGCACAATCGTCTTGATCGATCCTTTCCTTCGCTGAAACTGCCTCTTCCACGGGAGAGGCAACAGAGATTCGTTCTCGAGGGCAGCAGGGTTGGATTGCTCAAAGATGCGTGTGTGGACTTCTGGATAGTGTGACTATGCACAGAGCGACAGGCGGTGATGGCATGTGTTATAAGGTCACGGACGCGACGCGTTGTGCTTGGGCCATGATCACGCACTGAATGCGGGACCAGACGTGGCGAGTACGATCGGATTCAGCGAGCCGGAATGCGAACGCTGTTCCTTGTGTTGCGTAGGTGGTGACCGCAGTGGCCAGGTGGCAGGATGTCCGGTGACGCATTTGGCGGAGCGATAGCCGACAAGAGTGGACGTGTGCGCTCCATTATGCGCGGTGTGCATATGGGGATTGGGTTAGAGTGGGGGAAGGTCAACCTTGGAGACTGGGAGACTGGGCCTGGTCTTGCGGTCATCCTTGTGGATGATCGAAACCGTTGGGAATGACTGTGTATGGGGGGATCGGTGAGGCATCGAATTGCCCATGACCCGGACAAGATCCCACAAATTTTTGGTGTTCTGTTCGTCTACGACGAACGTTGGCAGTGTGTACGCGGGTGTTGACATGTATTATGATTATGTACTGTCGAAGTGCAACACTGTAATGACACTGCGATTCCTTGAAGTTATTGCTACAACTACTACTAGCACTCTACCTTGGAAGGGTACGGCGTGCCCAGTGACGACGACGACGACAAGGTGAGGTCATGGATACGTTCTTTAACAGGAAGAAGCAACGACCACGAAACTCGTCTCTCTCAGGCCAGGACTTGGCTGACTCGGTCCCGTATGACAAGCTGCCCTCACTGACCCGGTCGCCTATCCCAGTCGCCACCGTCTCTCAGGGCCTCCGTGGCGTGCCTACTACCTCTGTCATATCCGCACCACTCACAAATCCTACTCTCACCGCCAGCGGCACAGACTTCAACTACCGAAAGGACAAAGCTACTGCCACCACAGCCAGACCAGATTCATCTTTCAGTATCGCGGATTCTTCCACCCTCTACAGCGAATCTCTCTCTTCTTTTCCCGCTAAACGTCCAAAGACTCCCACTTCCCACAAACTTCGTAAGAGCGAGGCCTCCTCATCCTCTGGTCGCAAAAGCCCCACAGGCTCCGAGTTTGGCTCCGCTCCCGTCCCCGGCTCTCCAGGCGGCGCGGGCACCGTGCTGCGAGCTATTCATGCCCAAGATAACACCTCTTCCCGTTTCTCGAGTTCTACAGCCCACTCCGACAGCCACTCTGCTCATCTTTCCCATATCTTTCACAAGCCCCACAACGATGAGTTTTACTTTCCCCGTCCAGAAAGTGACGAAGATATCGAAACCCTTTTCGCCCGTGTCGCTCATCAGCGCGATCTCCACAAAATGGATAACCTTCCCATCAATCAAAAGTGGAACATAGTCTATGCTGCGGAGCAAATGCGATGGCAAGACGAACGCAAAGGCGATGCCGGTCCCATTCTATCCGGAGAAGGCTCTCCAGGGTGGTATATCCGCAAGTTTCTGGATGGAACTATTACCGCAAAGCAAGTTTCTAGTGTCTGGGTCTCGCTGCGAGGTCATGAAACCAGGTGATATGATCGTCATTGTGCCCGTGGTGGTCACTCATACCTCATCTCAGCTGGCTCGATAATTTCATCGATCTAAGAGGCACAGCGGTGTTAGCACAATCCCTTGCGCAGATTAGTCGCAAGCCCAAGAGGTATTCACTATTCCTCTCCTCGGTATAAATAAATCACCTTTCTCCATCCAGGAATCAAAACGATTCAATTTCATTAGAGCATGAAATCGCCAAATGCTTGAAAGTCATCTTCAACAACACTGTCAGTGAACTGTCCTTTGTATACCCCACTTTCTCATACAACCCCACAGTCACGTGTCCGGGAAGCCATGAAAATCCCCAATATTGTCACTCAGATAACATCCGCTCTCAATTCCCCCAGTCTGCCAACCCGTCGGACGATCATAGAGGTGTTGTTGTCAATCGTTCACTGTAGCAAAGACTCTCTGGATCTTGTCTTTCACGGCCTAGCTACCCTTAGTCAAACTAACGGCGATTCGACTGGTTGCTATGATTACTGGTTCCAATCCCTCGAAAGTGTACTGCAAGGGAGAGGTAAAATGGGAAGTCTCGTCGGCGCCAGTGACGAGTACAGACGCATCGGTGGCGACACTGGCATATTCATTGATTACGCTGTGAGATTTCTGTCTTTTTAACTCTTCCATTGCTCATGAGCCGGCCACAAGCTTCTCAATATCGGTTTGATAGTTCATATCATAGACGTCATCGATGATCTTGATGTTCGCATACATCACCGTGCCCTCATGGATTCTGCGGGTCTTACACGCATCGTCGCCCTTTGTCGCGAGCTAAATATCCCTGCTATGGACAAACAACTTGACGAACTTGCAACTATGCTTGAAGAGGACGAACAGCATCTGAGAGAAAGACAAGATAACCTCATGCTTGCTAGCTTTTCTAATCCAGAAGATATCTGGAATGCGTTGTGCTCACGGATGGAGGGTTCGCACGCAAAAGATTACTTCCTCTCGATGATGCGACATTTGTTGTTGATCAGAGAGGAGGGTCCGCAACTCGCCTATCACTATCGGCTTCTGGATTCGGTGGTTTCCGATGTCGTTATGGATGGAAAGCTGGCCACAGCAGAACGAAGACTAGGGCATTCAGTGCAAAGACTAATTGCTCAGCTCATGGAATCCGATAGGGCCCAAGCGGCAGAGACCGAGCTTGCCGAAATTCGATCTCAAGCGCTTCATTTGAAGCTTGAGAAAGAAGCTCTTGAAGAAGAAATATCGCAAGGTCATGATGGCCTTGTCGGCCAACTCAAAGTTAAGGTATCTCATCTGGAACAAAAGCTCGCTACTGCTCGCGAAACGATCTCTCGACTTCAAAATCAACTTGAAGTCCAAAAGGCTGGATATGAGGAACAGATCGCGCAGCTCGAGGCCCAGATCATGGAACTGTTCAGGATGTTGAAAGAGGTTGGAAAGGGCGTGGATAAAATAATTGAGTCGAATACCGGATCGATGGATCGGAAGACACTCATCGAAACACTTAACAAACATCTGGAGCGGACAAAGACGATTAATATCCTTGAGGGGAAGGCCCGGAGGAAGAAGCGAGTCAGTGGTGATGGCGAGGACGAGATTGAGGGGTCAGATCAAGATTCGCGAGAGGCGACTCCCAGGAAAACCGATGTAAGAAGAGATGACACTGCCCGTGGTCAACCGAACGGGTCCACGAAGCCGACTCGAATATCGGCAGCACATAATGGTCACGAGTCCCAATTTATGGACGCAGATGAAACCTATGTGCGAGAGCAGATCCAACATCAACTGGCTGCTGGTGTTAAGATCGTAAGTTTGTACCTCGGGGCTTGCAGCGCGACTAATGACTTCGACAGCTCTCCCCCGACGGTGGACACATGGCCAGCCCTCGCAGCTTTAGGGGCTCTCCAAGGCGGACAAATAAACCCATGGTCAATGAAGAAGCCTCTTCGGCTCGGCCAACTCATTCTTATAACCTTGTCGTTCCACGTTCCGACAATTCCTTTGATCAAAGTGATCATGATTCGACCTTGCGGGGCGATGAACATGATGTTGAGAATGAACTTGGACAATTAACTCATAGTCGTACCACCGACGACACCCGTCCTACCGGCAGCTTGACTGATGATCCACGCGCCCCTCAGCCACGATCATTCGCGGAACAACTCGCAAAACGAGTACAAGTCCATGGGCGTGCGCCGTCGATGCCCGACAGCAGTGCGGTATCACCCCTCCCCACAGTTTCTGAAGAATTAGAATCGACAGACCACTCTTCATCGTTGTCGCCACCGCCGTCGCCGTCGCCGCCTCCACTCCCCGCGCCTCCGCCTAAAGACGTGGGCGATAATGATGGAAGTCCCCCGCCCCCGCCCCCTCCCCCGCCCCCTCCCCCTCCTCCTCCAGTTGGTTTCCTGGGAAACCCATCCGCAAATGGCTCGTTTCTTCCGCCTCCTCCGCCTCCTCCTCCGCCTCCTCCTTCTATGCGAGGAATTACCTCCGCTTCAAGCTCTGCCCCTGGTTCTGCTCGTGCATCTTTACTTCTCGGCGCTAACCTCTCCGTCATGCTCTCTGCTCGCAAAGATATGCCTTATACACCCGGCATAAAAATGAAGCAACTTCAGTGGGATAAGCTCCCACACCCGCAAGTTGCTAAGACGCTCTGGAGTGCCGAGGACAGTCAAAAGGAACAGGAAATGTTGAAGAAGCTGCAGAATGATGGTGTGTGGTCGGAAATGGAGGAAGACTTCAAGGCTAAGCAGTTAATGATTAACTTATTGGGTGGGTGAATGTTAATTGCGCCCACACTGGCACGGAACCCCGTGCGTCTGACTTATGTAACCTCATCAGCTCGACAAAAGCAAGCTGAGCTGAAGAGTGTTCTCGATTCCCAGACTAAGAAGCGTGTTGGTGCGTACTCGATGGCCGTCGTCGAAGGGAAAGTCACGTTTCTTACGACCTCGTTAGAAATACTCATCCAGCGAGTTAAAAAACTTGAACCAGAAGAAATTGCACGCCGGATACAACAATTTGATCAGGACACATGCACTGAAGTTTTCCTCAGTGAGCTCAAAGGCGTCCTACCGACTCCTGAGCAGGCACGATTTTTAGCAATTAGTAAAGCTTCGATACTAACTTCTCGCAAGGTTGGCAAGCTCAATGTGTATCGGAATGCTGAACCCGAAGAGCTTGCCGGCTTGCACGGGTCGGATCGCCTCATGGTAAAGTTGATTCAGATTGAACGACTTGGTCCTCGAATAGAGGGCATGCTCTACAGATGTAAGTTTGAGGAACAATGGCTACTTCTTGTCGAGGTAACAATACAACCACTCCCCCCCAAAAAAAAAAGCACAACTCAATACGTTCACAGGGCGCTAAGAAAGTTAGTCAAGCTAGTGAAGCGTTGTTGCATGCAAAACACTTTAAAGAAGTGCTTAATGTAACCTTCATTCCCATCGACGAGCTCGGCAGTCGTTGACTATATCTAGCTCATCCTTATGGTCGGCAACTATATGAACGGCACTGGTATTAAAGGCGGTGCGTTTGGTTTCCGCGTCAGCAGCATCAACAAGGTATGTGTAATCCCTCATTACAATTTATCGTGTTGAGCCCTCCTGCAGCTTGTCGACACCAAATCTGTTAATAACACAACACTACTGCATTTCCTAGAAAGGACTATCCACAAGCATTTCCCTACTATGGAGGAGTTTCTGGAAGAGCTTAATAAACCGGCAGACGCCTACCGAGGTTTGCAATGAATATAATCGATTCACACTATCTGATATCTCTCACAGTTAACGTGCAGGACATCAGAAAGGACGTGATCGTTCTTCGAGACGGTCTTAAGCGCATACGACAGGAGCTGAATGATCATTACGTGGACATGCTTCAGAACGATGGCTTTAGCATGCAGATGTGGCAGTTTGTTGGGAAGGCCGCTGCAAAGCTAGAAGACCTTATTGATGATGTCAACCATGCGGAAACGACTTTCTCCGAGGTTGTTGCGTACTATGGGGAAGACGATAAGAACATATCGTCCACAGAATTCTTTGCGATATTCAAGACTTTTGTTACGTCGTATAAAGTGAGGCAGTATCTCAAAGTTTCGACGAACTTATTGACGGTTGTCTGTCGTGTTTTCAGAAATGTGTAATGGATAATCAAACCGTAGCCGAGGAGAAGCTTGCGATGGAAAGGCGCAAACAGGCTATGGCAGAGTCGCGAATAAATAGACAGAATGCCCAGGAACAATCCGCACAAGAAGATAACGCAGTCTTGGACAACTTATTGGAGAAATTGCGCAATGGAGACACCATTGGGCGTAAGGCCCGTCGGACTCGGCCTGTCCCAGAAAGTAAACCCCCTGTCTCGCTTATTACCAATGGGACTGCCGATACCGCAAACCTTGCCCAAAACATGCTTCTTGCACTTCAAGCAAATGGATTCGATCCGGCGACTTTACCTTCGTCTCCGACGTCCACAGCGCCTAGACGGAGGACGAGGAGAAGGACAAATGGATTAGCAGGCGAGGCTGGTGGCTCGCGAGGTGACGCATCGCCTGTGATTGGATTACCCGACCTCCCCTCAATATCGGACTTTGGGCTGGAATCAGAGTCGAACACGGACTTGGCATGATATTATTGATCTTAATGGACGGATGTAGACGTAGGTTTCTATCTGTACTGTATCTGTTTGCATTAGTCTTGCCTCATCTACATCTATGCCATATGGCGAGCATACGCATACCAATCTGATTTTTGGAATCCAGTTGTTAATGAACAGAGTTGGTAGGATTCGTATGTCCTCTTCACCACCACGAGATGATGTCTTTCAAGTTTTTAAGCCTCGCTCTCACCCTCGCCTTCTCCAGCATACCTGCTGTGCCAGCACAATCCAACATTACAGCTGTCCAGATCGAAGCCGTCAAGGCCCACTTCAATCAATCCGGACTGGTCCCATTGGTCTTACCGTCGTTCACCCTAAGCGCTTTCCTCACCCCCACCTTTCAAGGTTTCGGAAAGGTGGCCATCGGGCAGTCTGTCGCGAGAGAACGTGTGTGGCTCGCTGGATGAGTTGGCGGGACAACACGTCGACTGACTTGACCTACATTGGTGTAGAAGCCTTGTATGAACCGACCCTGACCGTAGCGGCTGCCAACTCATCCACCCCCCCTCACGGCCTACACACCATTGTGATGGTCGACGCGGGCCCTCCTGGAGCGGACCAAAGCCACGGCCAGCGGCGACACTGGCTCGTCAACGGAGCCACGATTTCTGGTATGACGTTTGTCTTATTTGTCTCGTACACGGAGGACATTGACGGATGCATGGACAGGAGCAAATGTCAACGTGTCCATGGTGGGTGCGGTGGTGGTCACCCAATACCTTCCGCCGAACCCTCCTATTGGGGATGGCCCGCATAGGTAAGCCTTGGATACGATGTGATGTACAAGGATTTACGGTGTGGTTTGCAGATATGCCATCCTCGTGTTCGCTCAGCCGGCGGACTTTTTCCCTCCCGTTGACCTGTCTCAGCCAAACATGGGCGGGGGTATATTTACCCTGGAGGACTATGTCAGGGTGAGTATTTGCATATTTCAGGGGTGGTCCAATGGGCTAACGGATGGTTTAGCACACGAAACTAGGCCCTGTCGTCGCAGTAAGCAGGACATACCTGTAAAACAGTAGTATCTATTCTTTAGCTGATATTTTTACCTTGTTAGGCAACCTATTTCACATGTCAGCAAGGGACCGCCACGCGTAGCATCCCGCCAACCAGCGCGGTGGTATCGACGACACTTCCCGGATGGAACAGTGCAGTTCAGCCAACCACAGGAGTGGTGCAGAAAGTGAACGCGGGACTGAGCGCAACACACAATGCACTGGCCTTTTTCCTAGCTCCAATCATGGGCTTCCTAGCTTTGTAACGCTGGGTTTTGTGTAAAATACCCGAGCCTGTATTCGCGCGTCTTGTAGTATGGTCGTTGTATTGTAAGTAGATATTCCCGACAGAAGAGCGTATGACATGCAAAAACAAAAATAAACCAGAAAATATTGTCAATAGAAAGGCGATAGCTATATGAGTAGTTCGAGTTGCGCCTAGCTCCCATAGCGCTCCCGAGCCTGGATTGCGACAAAAAGAGTAAGAATTTGCAGTACGACGTCGTCATCTCTGTCCCCTGAAGTCCTATCGCACTTACCGCATCTTGGGCCATGTGTACGTAGCCTGAGTAGCCTTCGGCATATTTTCCCAATTCTTTGGCTTTGCTGGCACCAAGGCCCACGCCTTGTGCATATATAGCAGTTTGGCTGCACGGCAAGGTCAATGGATGACGCCCAAGAAAATGCGTAAAAAAGGTTACATTGGGTCAACGCGGCCATCGCCCTCGGTACCCAAACCGGTTCCTTCTTTCCAACCCATCATTTTCAATAATTTATTTCCGACATTGTTCTCATCCTTTCCCGGGGCCAGGGGAACAGGAGGCGGGGAGGGCGGTGGCGGTGGTCCCTCGGCAAAGCGTTTTTTCTTTGGAGCTGTAGAGATATTCTCAGGTAACGGTACATCCGGCTGGTTGTGCATGATCCGACGTTCAGATGCACGATCGCGGTACTTTGGTTGTTCGGTCTCGGCTATTTTGACCGTGGTGCTCTTCCGTGCAGCTTCCACCTTTTGGTGTGCAACTTCTCGCAAATTCGCATCCTTGAAGTTTTTCTGTTGTGTGTCAAACAAAGCGAAAAGAAGCAAAAAAGAAAATAATCAGTTCCATCTGGCCAGCAGGCACGGACGGTGGCAAGAGACGAGCCTTGTGAAGATCCGATTCCTTATTGTGTCGTCTGAGCTGATCAATGTTTTTGAACTGCCTTGCACACAGCAGACATGTTATTGCATTGGTGTCAGAGAATTCAAAATCGATCTCAGCCGGCTCGGGAGTAGTTGCAGTCGACGGAATTACTGAGGGCTGCGGGATAGGCTGAGGGATCGACAAGTGTTCCGCTTCAGTGCTTGGGGTGCCAATTTGAATCTTAGGCACCGCGGTTGGACCTTCCTTGAGCTCTTCTTGAACTTGATTCCACTTCTGTATATTATTTGCGGTCTAGAGAGGTGTTAGACTTTTGCCAATAACAGCCAGACTGAACCCATTTCATGCCTTTTTGCTCGCAATTAGTGGTGCGACCTTTTTGGCTGCGGTGGCTGCTACCAAAGTCAATGAACGAGTTCCAGAGTGCATCGAAAAACTGAATACCCTTGTCTTCTTCGGCCGTAGGCTCTGGTCCCGTCTCGTCATCACCTGGATCAAACTCTTCTGCGGAAAACCCTATGGGAAGCGAAGCGGGTGCCTTCGACGCCGAGAGCGATGCCAAAGGTTTGCCACCAGTCAAGCCCGTCTTGAAGTTGAGAGTGACTGGTTTGTCGGAGACGGGCAGCGCAGATGGTGCGGGTGGCCTCTTCGAGGGATCATCTATAGAGTGTCAGATTATCATGAAGTGCCTGCGGTATTAGACACACCCTTTGCTTTCTTCTTCTTTTCTTTTTCTTTAGCAGCAGCCGGTGCTGCCGGGGCATCCATCGTAACTGGTTCATCTACCTTGAACTCCAAAACAGCGACGGTCGTTGACTCGTCCCAGTACTTGACAAAGGTGTTTTCGACACCACCGAGGTTTAGAGATGACTGAATAGCAGTTTCGTCCCGAAGCATATAATCCGAGACTGGCTGAAAAGAATATGGATGTGCAAACGAGGCCGCAACGGGTTTGTCAGAGATTCGAAAGCCAGAAGGATGAATCTGTGGTGACATTGTGTTTGCAAGAACCATAGAAGCAGCCTATGGGAGATGAGATTGAGGATATTCGAAAAAAAAATTCAGGTACCTGAATGTCCACAAACTCGACAAAGGCAAATTGGAAGCTAGCTAAGGTGACTTTGTCCTTGATGAGGATGATCCGCTTCATACCCTTGTGACCATCCTTTCCAGGACCTGCAGAACCCATCATCGCTTGTGCAATGGCTTGGGGCCCAGAGAGGGGGTCTAATCCACGGAACAGTAATACTGCAGCGGGTGCATTGCCAATGTCACGGGTTCCGTCGTTCATGTTTTGTCGGCGACCTTTATCGTGAGGTAATGCGCTCTGGGAGTAATCGATCTTCACTCTGCGGCCGTTGTGTGGTGTGCCTGTCTCAAGCGCCTTGTAGAATGCAGCTTTGGCGGAAGCGCCATGTGACGCTGGTGGCGGAACTTGGACGAACGGAAAGAGAGGGTCCACAAATGCACGGGCATGTTCCACGCTCGCGAACTGAGCGAAACCGAAGCCCTTGGAGATACCTTCAAAAATCCAAGCGTCACACATGTCAATGCGCTATCCAGTATACAATATGAATGGGGCAAGTGCCTGATGATCTGTCTCTTATGATGGTGACGGTCTCGATGTTGCACCCGTGACTGGAGAGGTAAGCCTGCAGCTAAAGTACGAAGATGGATTCAGTTTTGTATCGAAGGACATGTAAAGTGTATCGACAAACATCCGCCTCTGAGAAGTCGGGGTCTAAACCCAGAAATATGACATGCGAACTGGGTTCGCTCGGTACCAGGCGCTTCTTACTATGGAAGCCTTTGCCATGGCGATCGTCATTCGGAAAGTCGGGCGCGGAATCGTTGTGTCGGGTTGGATTGGGCTGACCGTAGCTGGGTTCGTGCGCTTCCTCGTAGGAATGAGCGTCGAATCCCTAAGACAAGCATTGAATTCGTGAGTGGAGAAAGAACGGCGAAACACGAACTCCATGGTTATATTTTCTGCGTTTGCCGTCGCCATAGTAGTCGTCTTCTCGTGTGCGCACGTTTCCTCTGTTATCAGCGGGCCAGTAGCCTTGGTCAGCCCAATAGTCTTTACCCTGGTCCCAGTCCCGGTTGTAGGCCATCGATGTGAAGAGAACGGTGGTGGTGATGGTAGAAGGTCAGAATTGAAATTTGGCAGTGGCCCGGAATTGTCATCCAGTTGAACCAAATATTGCACAACAGTATACTTTGATTCGGACCACTGAGTTAGACATGGCCGCTGCGAGTACGTCCGGAGACGTTTTGAACGTCGTTGACACACGCTGACGGTACCGTGACCGATCTACAGGCTATCTCAAGGTTTTCTAGATGAATTCTTGCTCTTGTTTGCACCTGACGAACCGTGGCATTTCCAGGTTGATCCCGCAATTGAGCGATGGAACCGCATGGTGCGCGGTTTCAAGGTGTATAGTCAAATGAGTTCTCTGAGACCATTTCACAGCGCGAAGATGCGTACAAGCATTTTAGGTTCACTCGCCGCACGACTTTGATCTCGCTGACTGGCTTCGTGTTCGTACCCGGAGCGATCTACTACCTCGCGTCACAAACACACGTGAGAGCTGCACCACACATACATTTCGTGACTAATTGTGTGTCATATTGTAGCTCAAATACAAGTGGACGGGCAAGCGGAAAGGCGACTCGCTCACGGAGCACTAGAGTATCTTTGCGCGTCTAGAATCGTTTGCAGAGTTCTATCGCTATCTTGCAACCACCACCAACAATTGTACTTAAAAGTGCATGAGCCGGGGCACGTTGTGAATGATGCTCCACTGCCGTGTCAAGATGCTCGAGCTCGTCATCCCGTAGCTCCTTGATGACATCCCGAAGCAATGGCACACTGGGGTGTGATGACGGCAAAGACTCAAATTCTTGCAGTTGACTTGCAAAGGACGTGTAAGCGGGGGTGTCAGACGTGCAGTGAGACGTACTCGTCATAGTGTTCGCCAATGACCGTCTCGACGGCTTCTGTGCAGGCCATGGCGGCCTCTTTGCCCAAAAGGGCGGTGGCGACGCCGAGGCCGTAGCCAGCAGCCTTGGCTACACCGGAGAGTATGGTAGGCCGTACCTGATGTTGTACCTGAAGTTTGTCCATGACGAGGAGGTGTCGTTTTTCCTGATCCCACATGTCCTATGCTGGCGTCACGCACGACGACAGACGCGAGAGATGACGTGAATACACACCTGAATCAGTGGACCAACTTTTGGGTCCCGTCCGAGCACGGCCATCTGCCCCTTGTAAATGTAGTTGGCAGCGATTTCCCCAGCCTGGTCGACACGCAACGCGCTGTCCAAGACTGTGCGCTGTCGAGGTGTGAGGCCGGATGGCGTAGAGGCCCGCGCGGGGTCATGCAGGTTCGGTGGGTGGGTGTAGATCGCGGACGGTCTCGTGGACACCGCGCGAACGAGTGACGGTCGCATGGAGAGTGCCATCCATGTCCGCGAGCCAACTCAAGACGGTGCTCGCCAAAGGTCGGTCCTGAATTTTCCTGTCGTTCGCCACCACCAACGCGACCGTCGTTCAGGTGGTTTTAGAGACGTTACAGACGCCCTTTTGGCGACGCCCAACGACATCGCTCGTGCGTGCAAAGTACCTCTGCAGCAGGCAAACAAGATCGTTTCCCTTGTCTGCCGCGAACACGCTCAGCCCCTTCGTTCGCTACGAGCGTGCTTGTCTGATCCCGATGAATCCTTTACGACGGGCGACTCTGAGCTCGACGCCATCCTCGGTGGTGGCATCGCGACCGGCATGGTATGGGAAGTCGTCGGCGAGAGGTATCGTCCCCGCACTCCCGGCCTCGTTAACTCGAGCTAAGACTCCTCCAGCGCTGCCGGAAAAACCCAGCTCGCCCTGCAGCTCGCCCTCCTCGTGCAACTGCCCCGCAATCTAGGTGGCATGTCCGGCTCTGCGTGTTACATCACCGTTGCCTCCCATCTCCAGACATCCCGTCTAGAGCAAATCCTCGACGCCCATCCCCTCCTCTCCCCCGCGCACTGTACGTTCTCGGACGTACAAACCGTCCAGACGCCTACGATACCCAGACTCGTCCATGTCCTGTCCACGTTTCTCCCGCAGTACATCGACAACGCATCTGATAATCCGTCCTCGAAGCCACTCAGGCTGCTCGTCATCGACGCGCTCGCCGAGCTCTTCCACTCGGCCGGGAAAACGACCACCAAGACGCTCGTCGAACGCTCCCGCCAACTTTCCGAAATATCTTTTCATCTACATCTGCTCGCAAGCAAGTACCGCATCGCCGTGCTCGTCCTGAACGAGGTCATCGACGTCATCGACCGTGATGACCCGCCAGGAAACGACGCGATGAGCTACCGAGTCCAGTCTAGATTCTTTGGCCATCCTGACAGCATTCCGGAGGAAGCCCGCAAAGAAGCCGCTCTGGGTCTCGTGTGGGCAAACCAAGTGAATACCCGCATATTCCTCACTCGTACCCGAAGGCGGCGATACTTGGACGAGAGCGAAGCCCCCCCAAAACGGCTCGCTATCGACAGGCTCACCACCCCCCAGGTTGCGGTAACACCATCTGACCAGTCGGTCCTCATCAGGCGTCTCTCCATCGTATTCAGCTCAGTAGTCTCCCCCGCATCTTGTGACTATATTGTCACAGCAGAGGGCATCTCTATCATACCAGGAAGCACCGTCTCGTTGGCTGCGTTACATTTTACGAATTCGTGGCCAGAAACGACCCCTGCTGTGGAAAAGGGCAAAGAAAGGGCACAGGTCGCGCCACTGGACGCGACCGTATACGTTGCCGATAGCTTTGCAGCCGAAACAGGACCTCCCACACCCGAAAACGAGCTCGGCCCAGTCGATGACAATGACGAGTGGGACACTTTCTGGGCACAGAACGCCTTACCAGACGAGGTATTCACCCAGCTAGATACATCTGGTACTCCGCCTGGTTCAAGTGCATGATCCTTGTTCGATGGCATCGTGAAAGTGTAAAGGAGTGCTACGTGAAATTATGAACCAGTGTGCACATACAAGGTTGTTATCTAGGAACCAGTCCCAAAACGTCAACAACTAGGGATACAGGACAACAGTGCATGTCAACAATGCAAAGGCACGTCACTCCACTCCGAATTCTTTCGCGATCCGGGTGGTTTCTTAATCGGAGAATGCGTGTAATGTCCGTCCAGGTCATGCGCGTGCGCCGCGAAACGCGAGCTAGGTGCCTTGGTGATCGGATACCGTGCAGTCACCTCGACCGCGCCGGGAAACTTGTCGATCCACGCAACAATGAAGCCGACGACCGCTAACCGGCAAATATGGTCGAGGTCGAGCGTGACATTACGATGGACGACTCACCAAAGAGAGTGGAGGCGTACGCCATGCCGAGCTGTGCGCCAGCAAGGACGCAGGGGCTTGCCCCGCGCGCGAAATCGTTGCAAAGGGCCATGCCGTCGGCTTGCCGCGCATGGACCGAGAGGGAGACGGCCAAGGCTACGGCCTGTCAGAACCGATTAGATGCCGCGCAATGACGGGGCGTACCAAAATCAAACAGCCCACAAATACTAAACATGCCCACGTTCCTAGCATTGCTCGATTCTTCGTCACGATTCGCGAGTTGGTGGCAAACACTGATTTTGGTTTGAGCAGGCGCGAACACGGATCGGAGGTGACGGGTTGCTCACCAGCCAACGATGGTCAATATGCTGAAGATGTTCAAGCAGACGCCCAAGACTTGGAAGGCTGAAGACGTGCGTGTTAATGTCGCGTGCTCTGAGGCGTATGACTTGACATACCACTGCCCGTCCTTTCATGAAGAGTGATGGCGGAAAGCATTAACGAGATGGCATTGGTCAAGATGACAACGTCTATAAGCCAAAACTGTCAGGGAAGGATCGAATGAGGACGCGATGACCTACAAAGAGCAATTATACGGGAGAGTGTGAAGGGGAAGGTCATTGGTGTCACGGACAGCCAATCAGACAAAGTGATAGAAATGAACGGAAGGGAGTGTAGGTGCCTGCAGCAACCAAGTCCGATGCATTATATAGAAATCGTGTCGTTGACAAGGATGGTTCACAGTGGGCCATATGAACAAAGGGGCGCTTTTCATTTCGCGACACGAGACACGGTTCCACAATACTGTTCACCTGCAGGATAAAAAGGGAAAACAAAGCAAATCATCCAATCGCGTCGGGTATCTGCAGCGGTGCTATTGATGATTAATCCAAAATACATATAATGTGTATGGAAACAAACTGTAAAGGCCTAAGCAAATCAGGCGGGAAACGAGTCAAAGCACACGGGGATTGACACTTGTGTGATCACCGAAGCACCATATCCTAACATCACCATCATCACTCCCAGAAACCACCTTGTCTTCCCCGAGATCGATGCAAGTCACCGCGCCGCGATGCCCAAACAGAGTGGCTGTACATCGGCCTTCTTCACGGTCCCATACCTGGTGATTAATAGTGAGGACGAATGATATGTCACGAATAGTGGATAGCACGCACCTTGATCGTACGATCGTGGCTCGCACTGACGAGTCGAAGCTTGTCGCATGCTACTGCCCATACGCCTTCGATGTGACCAAACAGGGTGCGCATGGCCTTGCCCGTCTCAACGTCCCAGACTTTGATCGTGTTGTCGAGACTGCCTGATATCAGCACAGGTTTCTTGGAAGGCTTGCCCGCCGTGCGGTTTGCGCTCCGTCTGTCGTCACTGCTCTCGTTTGGCTTCCTCGAGCCATGCATGACTACTGTGCAGATATCAGCAAGATTCGCGCCATCGCATAACTCGGCGGCATCCGAGGAGGAATTCTCGGTAACGTGTATAGCATCCGGTGCGGGGAAGCCTTCGTCTTCGTCTTGTTCGTCATCCACGTCGAGAATGCGTAGGCCTTGGATTTGACCGACATGTCCGTTGAACTGGCGTACACACGTTCGTTTGACGAGATCCCAAAGGCGGATGGATCCATCATCGGAGGCAGAGAAGAGCATCGTGCCCGTCTCGATCTTGAAGGCAGATCGAGAGGGATCTGGAGGCGAGTTTGCGCTGCCATTGGTATCCCAGAGTCTGACGGTATTGACCCAATCACGGTGGCCACGAAGGGTGAATGCTTCGCCCGTGCAAAAGTTCCATATCTTGACAGTGGAGTCGACGCTACCACTGGCGAGGATGTTTGCGTCAAAATGGAGGCATACGACGCCATCGGTGTGTCCTTCGAGCGTGCGAATACACTCGCCACTGCGCCAATTCCAGACACGGATCGTGTGATCCATGGAGCCTGTAATTAACTTTGCTTCGTCGAACTGGAGTGCACGGACAGCCCTCGTGTGACCTCTGAGACAACGAACTTCACGACCAGTTTCGAGGTTCCAGATGCGAACGGTGCGGTCATAAGAACCGGTGATCAGGATTGGAAAGGAAGGGTGGTGAAGGGTTTCGTTAAATTGGAGGCACATGACGCCATCCGTATGGCCCCGTAGTGTGCGAACGACACATCGACCGCGGCGCCAGTTGCGTTCTATGGTGAGGCGTTCGCTGTAGACGTCTTTCCAGGGACGGGTCATGGCCAGTGGTTGGTTGGGGGGCTGGGGACTCGGGGATGGTGTGTGGGAAGGAGAGAGTTCGGGAGGGATATCGGCTCTGTGACGCTTGACGGGTCGGTCGGCCGAGGTACAGGCGAGGTCCCGTTTTGGAGGAGGGGGGGAGACAAGAGGGGGGATGCGGAGCTGGGGCGAACGATGCGTCTTCGCTCGAGTATGGGCAAGCCCCAGCCGCACTTGAGACACTTTTGGCCGATGTGCTGCTCGCATATTTCGCGCCAGAGGATGTCGTCGTCGGCAAGGCTGCGCCAGTGCCTGGAGACCTGGGCGGCGCGACAGAGGGATGTCGCGTCGAGGTAGGCGAGGATCCTGAGCGAGACCTCGCGTGGGAGGACGATGAAGGGGTCGAGTCTTATGAGATGATCGAGCTGCTCTGTGAGGAGGGAGAGCTGGGAAAAGCAACACATTGTGAGCAAGCCCTGGAGGATGAGCTCCCTCCTCGGGTGGGAGGAGGAGGAGAAGCTGGACCAGATGGCGTTGACGGCCTCGCGCTCCTCCTCTGGCAGAGCATCGAGGGCCTGAGGGGGGTGAGCAGAGGGGGGTGGAGCGGGACGAAGAAAGGAACGTGCCTGCTGTAGTCTGAGGTTGGTGCCTTCGTCTGCGATGCGCTGGTGGCGGACGCAGAGTTTGCGCGGGGTGGGGATCATGATCGGGTACAAAGACTCGAACTCGGAAGCGAGGATGCGGGGCGGGGGGAGAACGTCGCACTCGCACGAATGTTGGGAATCAACACGAGCGCATGTCGGCATATTCGCGACTTCGAGGCTGCACAACGCAATAGACTTTTTGTAACACCCACATCGCACGCGACATCGCGCAAGGCATATGCCATTTGGTCACACAGTAGCACAGCCACCCCTTCCTCTTGCAACTATATGAATACAGCGGCGACGTTCTTCCACAGCCTCCTCGTCGCTCGCAATTCGATATCATACTATACGCACACATCAGATAACACGACTCCCCGCCACGTTCGTTTTCCGTTGTAGAATCATCAGTCCAGCGTGATCCTCAGCTGCTCCAACGGTATCGGCTCGAACGTGTCCAAGTCAATCCCCCGTGAGCGCAATTCGGGTATGCAGTGAGGGGGCACCAGTTGTCGGTTCAGCTCTGGTCGCACAGACAGTTCTATACGGGCCATCACTCCTCAGTCACCATCCCTTCCACCCCGTGTTGGCAACGTGCTTACCTTCCCGTGTCAAGTTGAACAAAGGTGGGAATTCCTTCTGGTTCGGCATCCTCGCGCCTTCCCCACGCAACTCGTCAAAGAACGGGTGCACCATCGCTTCCACTGCGCTCAACCGCGCTCCGGGCGTGTATTCCAGCAACTTTGCTACCAAATCTATCGCCTCCGGAGCGGTGCGCGGTCGGAACACCTACGAGATCCCATCAGATACGCCACGTGCCAATATTCTATAATACTTCCTAACGGACCTTGTTGAACGGATGTGGCTTGATCTGCGGGAACTTGTGCTCCATGTAATTCGGGTTCATCGTCTTGATTTGTTCTCGGGACGGCGTGCCAAGAACCTTGATGATTTCGACAAGCTGATCGATACCACTCTCTCCGGGAAAGAGCGGTTGTCCGAGCATCAACTCCGCCATCACACATCCCGTCGACCATATGTCTATCGATCGAACACGTCAAGCACAATCTAGATGTCAACACGCACGATACGTACCGATATTGGTCGTATAGTTGGTCGCTCCGAAAATGAGCTCCGGTGCACGGTAGTACCGCGAGCAAATATAACTGACGTTGGGCTCTCCCGCCACGAGAATCTTTGCTGACCCAAAGTCGCACAATTTCAACACCCCGGTAGCGGGGTTCAAGAGCAAGTTCTGGGGTTTAATGTCACGATGACAGATCCCAACTGAGTGGATGTAAGCAAGAGACCGCAAGAGCTGGTACATGTACAATTTGATTTGCAAGGCGGGCATGGGCTGCTTGAGCTTGGAATAGTGGCGACTCGCGCGATACACGGTTTCAGGTACATATTCGAGCACAAGATTGAGATAGACCTCGTCCTTCTAAAACGACGTGAATCGCAATAAACGATGCTGGACAAGCGAACCAACCTTGTCTCCATTGGAGTAGAAGAATGCTTTGAGATCCACGACGTTTGGATGAGAGACAAGTCTCATGATCTGTAGTTCACGGTTCTGTAAA
Organism: Boletales sp. KT-2023a; assembly: GCA_038090395.1. NCBI lineage: Eukaryota > Fungi > Basidiomycota > Agaricomycetes > Boletales > Boletales sp. KT-2023a. The sequence goes on from JBBPMP010000017.1 coordinate 65,528, forward strand.
GCAGCGAGTTGAGCGCCATACGTAATATTAAAAAAAGGCACAAAAGGGGCAAGGTTCAAACAAAAAAAAAAAAAGCAAGTGCGAAATGCAAGAGGCACCTTGAAGCGCTTGTCCTGAAGGACTTTCTTGATGGCGATTTCTTCAGAGTCCTTTGACGTGTCTGAGAGAAGTTTTGCCTGGAAGACGACGCCAAAGGAGCCGTTCCCAATGACTTTGCAGTTCGTGTAGGCGAGCTCGCGTTGTTCGCTCGTTCGTCCATCTGAGGCGACGACTTTGACGACCCTGTGGGGGTCGTCGATGGCTAATTGATTTACAAAGAGGTGAGGATCTGATTCCATTGATGTGCGGTGCGGGGAAAAGCGAAGTGTACAAGGAAGAAAACGAGTGGGAGATGACGGAAGGAAGAGGGCGGGTAAACCATATATGGATGTAGGGGAAGAAGGGGCAGGGATGGAGAGGAGGACAATGGGGAGAGAAAAAACTCACGTGACAATTTGACACCGTTTATTGGAGCGTTGGAGGCCATCTGGGGAGGAGTGGGTGATGGATGGTCGATTTGGATGGATCAGGAAGGCGATATACGTGAGACGCGAGGAGAGAGATAAAAGAAAAGAATAAATGGGCTAGAGAATGAGCAGGATGGGGGAAGGCAGAGACGGTGAACGTGTAGTACTGGCTGGGTGGAGACGAGCGCAAGGGACGACAGCAGCCTGCCAGGAGGCTCCGCAACTCGACTGATCCCTGGGCGTCCTGTGACCAAAACGCAAAGATGTACAAATAATTCGACTACCCTTACTTACACTATTTCAAATATCTGCTTGCTCGTCTCCTTCCACCATCCCTATCTTTATCCTCATAAAATCAAACGCCACCTGTGCTTGCCCCATACCCCACGCCTCGCTTGCCTGTCGAGAAATCTCGTCGATGATCGCGTTCCCATTTTTCTTTTGCCGTGGGCTCGGAAATCTATTCTTTGATCACCTTGATCACCATCCTCTATCAGACAGGCGTGATTCCTTACCGACTTCCAATATGGTTCAGCACAAGCCGCTTAGCACCTACGCGCTTCGCAAATTCCCCCGCCATCCGGGGCGTCGAGTGTCCCCTTGCCAACACCTTCTCTTGAACCTGTGTCTCCTTCCTCCGTGCTTGTGGATCCACCGACGCGGGAATGTAGGCATCGGTCGCTTCGTGTATCAAAACGGAGGGCGCTGGTGTCTTCAGCAGTGGCTCGAGAGCCGACGCGTCAGATGTATCGCCCAATATTGCCAGCTTTCGATTAGGAAATTGTGGCTCCCTGATGATATAGCCAATGCATGGTTCTGAATCGGGGATATAACTCCAATCTTATGTTCTGCATGTGCGCTTGCCTCGATGGTATATAGGCCCCGCGTCGACCACAACATCCCCAAGGCGTCCACGGCTCGTGACGAATGCCTGCCAAAAACCTTGGTCGTTGCAGAGCAAATCCGAACCTGGACATTCGCTGGAATGCAGAAGCATGCCGTCGCAAGATGTTCGTGGGCACCCAGGTGTAAGTAACTCGTGCACCACATAAGTGTCTGCCGTTTTGCTGCAAGTCATTGTAAGAACAGAACGGACAAAGGTGCGCAGGCCAGCCGGGCCATAAATCTCGACGCGAGGCAGCTTGTTCACATGAGACGTGCTGCCCGCGTGAATGTCAAGGCACATACGGGTTTCGTCGCAGGGCGAACCTCCAACCCGTTTACGATGGCCGGCGGAGAAAGGATATGACGCAAGAAAGGTACGATCCCCATGACGTGGTCAACTGCATAACCATGAGTCAACGGCGGTTTGAGACACAACTTTGTTTACCGTGCATATGCGTTATGAAGAGTTTAGTGACCTTGGGTGCGCGGAGTGCCTCTTCACCGAACCAGCGAGGCTGCGTGTGGAATTGACGGGTAGTGCCCTCTGCACAGTCCACCACTAGAAACAAGAATCAGGGCGCGCGTCACACGGCGAGCACATCGTGTACTCCACAATGTGCCGTCTCCGATGACGTTTGCGACTGCAATGCTCCTATCAGGGCGTGCCGGGCACGACGCATAACCGATTAGACGGACCGAGACTCGAACAGTTGCGTGAAATGGAAGGTCCTCCTCCGCTCGACGTGCCTAAGAATGTGATCTGCATGTTCCTGGCCATCGTGACGGTACCATATCAAGCACGGTATCACGTGCAGGGCATTATACAACTGATTTCCGCAAAAGGCAAGTATGTGTTGGTACTGTTGAATGGGTAGCGGCTGACATCTCTCCCTGGTCGTCGTCGTCGTGGGTTCGTTTCGGTGAGTGGTACGTTCTCTTATCACGCGTCTTAATGTTCATTTTTATCGCTTCAAGTCGTTCCTTCCATTCACTGCGCATGTTATGGCTGCGAATACGAACGCTCGCTCACCCCGATCAACTAGACCTTCCGTCTCGCTGTCTCACGCGCGAATGCCGCATGTCTTTGTGATCCCACCAGAAGAGGAACAGCAGGACAATCCACCATGGTGCTGTTTCGATGCCGATGAGCAGCCAGAAAACAATGGCGACTTTCCTTCTAATCCTAACATTCACTTTCTCGACGTTCCCTACCTGTTTCAACCCTCCGAAAATGGTATCCCCCATTCCATCCCCCATCGTACCTCTGTTTACCATCCCAGGCCGAGCGCTCCCCTATCTAGGAGGCTCGAGAAGAAACAGCGTCCAGAGGCCGTAAAGATAATTTCGAGCAAACCGTCTCAAGAAAGACAGCGGGAGGACTCGGATGTCATCGAGGTAGTGAAGGTCAAGCGCACCAGAGATGCTTTCACGGATTTGGAGGAGAACGCAAACGTCAAACGCTCCAAGACGCTCAAAGCGCGAGCGACCAAAGCCCTGCAGTCGATAAAGAATGTCGGCAAGAGTTCGCGCAGAACTCATGTCAAGGAACTCTGGACATCAACCGAAAGCATGCCTGGGATTTTCAAGGGGATGCAGGAACAGCTCCGTCCCCAACAAGACTTGACAAATCCCAAGAAGGCTTCTCTCTCGCGAGCTAGTTCACGCTCGCTTTCGCAACTCTTTCAGCCAACGAAATCTTCGCCATCCGAATCGACGTTTGCCCTGCGTGTAGATAAGTCTGTTGCGCGTGCTGAGGTGCACGACGCCTCTGCGGCCCCACACCTTTCGCATCTCAAGTACAACGACACAAATCTATCCCTCGCCGAGATTCCGAGCACCGTCATATCCGAAGATAGGCTCAATAGGCCGGTGACACCAAGTCTCTCCACAAAGAAGAGTACCATCAAAAAGTTCTCAGTGCGAGAACTTCATCGCCTTTTCTCGTTTTCTTCGTCCTCGCCGGACCAGCCCGTGCCGTTACCTACTGCAACAACCGAACCTTCCCCGTCAGATCTCGGCATTCACCTGCCATCGAATTCCACTTGCACGTTGTCATCGCTATACCCTGATGTCCCCATGGAGGAAGATATACATCCAGACACGCACTTTCTTGATATTGAGAGTGCAGATCGACAATTCGCGTCACGGTACCATCGATTACGCCATAACCATCCTCAGGATGACTTCCCTCCTCATCGTCTCAGCAACTTTAGCTTTGAGATGAGGCTCGACTCACTTCACTTTGATGCCCTGTCTTTCGATCCAGAGGACATTGATGTCTCGATGGAAGGCAACGTCTTGCGATGATACATGGCGCTTTTCATCTTGTTCAGGGCCATTTTTGTTGCTGTGGTCGTTTATGACACAACCACAGTTGTTCCTTCTACAAGACTTACAAACATGACCTGCATCCATCTCCCTTGATTTCTCCATCACGGGAACACATACTATTTCCACCTAAACTCTCCGCATCATTCTTTCCTTGTTGGCACAAAGTCCTTGCTACCGCTCTCCGATCCAAGTATGTACAGAAGACATTTTCAGTTGTCCATCACGATATTCACGTTTTTTTTCTCTGGTATATACGCGAATCTTGCTTTCCTCGCTCTTCAGTTGATTTCCACTTTTATGTACCACCAAATACAATTCTTCACATCCACGGTCGAGCCGCGGCATTATTATGAAACGTATTCGCGAATCTGCATATCTAGAGTAACGTTCGGTTCGGGACAAGCCGCATTGATTACAGTAGTTCGTGTCACAACTTCCCTTTTTTCTCAGCGTGAGCTTCCAGCCGTACCATCTGTACCAATGTCTTCTACGTACGTTCGTGCACGATAATCTAGGAATCCCCTGATCGTTTTCGGATGGCAGATTCACGCCGTCCCAGGCCGTTGATACCTCCAAAGAGAAGGACTGGCCTATGCATCTGGGCGAGTTCCTTCTGAACGTTTCTATTACTCACACCAGTTCATCACACCCATAGGCATGTTGGACTGGGATAACACCAAGATCGTCTTTACGAAACGGAGTCTCGTAGAGTTCCTCAAGTAAGTGGCGCTCGGGCGCGTTGGCGAACCTGTGGCAGCAAGTTCAGCACTCAGTCAGATATGCTGGTATCACCGTCGATCCAGGCTTCTCCAACATACAGAAGCTGCCACGTAAGGAAACACACCGTAAATCGTCGCACTTCCCCGTGATCAGTCCGTATATACTCGTCAGGGTATGCGCAATTTGGAAAGTTGACTACCAATGCTGTCTCGGAAGAGACGATTGAAGGTATCGTGAACGGCCGATCCGTCTCCCGTGGACTTTGACCTTGACTTTTTTTTTTTCTGCCAGAGGTTACGACTGTTCAGTCCCCCTCCAGCAGTGGCGTCCAACAACTTCTTGAAAGCGAGTTTCTGGATGACGCGCTCTCCACTGCTCCCCCACTGCCACCCGCCAACGACCCCGACAATACTCCCAAAGTGTGTATGCCGCTCGCAATCATGTCTTTCGTGTTTTTAATCGCCCGGCAGGATGACATCAAGCCCTCGCGGTCAGTGCGCCAATCTGCGGCATCCTGAGCTGTTTGCATCTGACTCCACGTTGTAGACGCGTCCGAACCATACCGGGCGGAGCGGATAGCGTTGGAAATATGTTTTCAAGTGAGGACGCCCAACAGTTTATCCCGACGCGCAGGTAAATGCGACTTTATCCGGCGTATCCTCGGTGTTCAGTTATCCTGTTTGTCAGGGTGCGACAACGTCCCGGAGGACAAGACAACATTGAAGGCGTGAGTAACCCTATTGTGTTGCTACAATCTCGCTGATGGATGTTAGCTTTTCTGACTCCACACGGTGGTCAGGTAAGGAATCATGCAAGGAGGAAACATGGTGACGATTTGCAATGTATCAAAATTCCGTGTTGTAAAGTACGAAATTTGATGCATTTTCACGAGACGATATGCTTACCCCGTAAGTTTGACTGGAAAAATAACAAAAAACCTGGTAGCGGCGAGGTTCGAACTCGCGCGGACTTACGCCCATTGGGATTCAAATTTCTTAAATCCAACGCCTTAGACCAACTCGGCCACGCTACCGATCACCGATTGCTTGGCCAGTACGCTCATGGACCTCCTTATATTTGTTGTCGCCGTTAGATATAATCCAAGAGATGTAACATGCAAGGCCTGTGATATAAGCACACTATTACATTTGCACAGTGGAATTTAAACCATCAAACAAGGTTCAATGGGAGGTTCTTCAAGGTGTATGAGTACCTTGCGAGGTAATCAAGACAAGTAGATCATGCTGTCATCGAAGCTGTGAGGGAACAGTCGGTTCGTGCAGGCGATCAGGGTAGCCGCGGCATGATCTGACGCCTTATGGGACCAAGTTGACCACCAACGACCACCGAGGACAAAATCAAAATAATTAACCGGATACAAGGTGCGTTGTGTTCAGACGAGTAGAAAACCAGGAACATAAAAGCTGGACCGGGATCGGGAAGTAATATACAACGGCAAGCAAACGAAGCGGGGAGGGTATGTAAGGTGGATTAAGCGGGGAGCAAGAAGTTCAAGTACGCTTGCTGCCTAATGGTGGTCTATCGAATCGAAGCTTCCTTACAACGACAGATCATGGCGCCCCGGAAATGTTCATAGTTCAATCCATCCCTCCTCACCAAACGTGTTCTCGCCTGAATAGCTGACGTAGAGGAAATTATCTTCGTCCCTGTGGCACAATGCGATCAGTTTCAAGATGATTTATATCGTGGCCGAATGACGCACTTGTGCTCCTCGTATATGGCACTCATAAGGGCCGCTGTAGGTGGAAGAACTTCGTCGACAAAGATGAATATAGCCTTCTCTGGTGCAAGCTTGATGCGCTTGCGGATGACGTAGACAAATTGACCAACAGTCAGATCCTGTTAAATAGACAACAATCAGAGGTTCATCGCATACCACACGCAGAAAGTGTGCACTTACTGAAGGCACGAGATACTTCTTCTTGTCGATCGTCGGAATATCCGTTCGGTCTGCTTTCTCGCAGATAACCTAAGGTAACGTGTGTGTTGTGTGTTAAACTACAAGGATTGTTTCATACGGACGAAATACTGACGGGGATGCGATCGGGATACTTCTGCCTGATACGCTCGGCTTCCTGCTTTCGCTTCTCTATGAAACACGACTTTGGGTGAGTTAACGAGCCGCAGGGGAGGAACGTGGCATACCAAAGGGGTGCTCGTCCTTAAATTTGGACCTCATTATGAATGGATGGAGTGAATTTAATGTGCTAAGAGTAAGTGGGTGTAAAAGCGAGTCGTGGTCGACGTTGGGGATGGAGGTAGCGTAGTAACCCAATGTGGCTTTCAAAGCCTCCTGCTGCCGTGACATGTGACTTACAGGAAGTGTGACTCATGCGTGTTGAGCTGCCAACACCCCCTGATCGGGACTCGGAAGCTGAGTTAGTAGGAGTCAGACTCCAGCTTAAGTTGAACCAGAATAGCGCGCTTGCAGAGCAGAGCACTACGATTACATCTGACAGCCTTCAAAAGCGTTCTGCGGCAACCCCTTTGTCCGGCAATATTCTCGAATTTTGAATAAACGTAACATAAAATGACATCCTTGACTTGAAAAGGGCTATAGAGTAGAGTATTGGGTTCAGTACTTGGAGTGAGTGACGAGCGTTAACTTTCCGACTACACCCACTAAACTACGACCTCGCATTGTTTCCCATCATTGCCGCCATGCCCACTGCCATTGCACTTCCCATTTGGCTTCCAGGTCCATCAGAAGGTGCAAAGACCGTTTTGTTTCCGAAGGCCTGAACACGTAAAACCTCCATCCGCCTCATTTCCATTTCGCGTGCGAACTGGTCCACGACTTCGGCGTCCGCAGCAGCTTTGATCCGGATAGCTTGTGCATCCGCCTCAGCGGTGAGGCGGATCGCTTCGGCTTTCGCAGTAGCCTCAATCTTCGTACGTTCAGCTTCGGCTTTCGCAGCTGCAATAACGCCATAAGCCTCAGAATCGGCTTGGGTCTTAGATAAATACGCGTCAAGGTCTTCATTTTTAACAGAACAACTTCAGCACATACGTTACGTGCTTGCGCTTTGATGCGTGCGACTGACAATGCTCCCTCTTCCTGTTTCACTTTGTTCGAGTTCTCCCTGTCGACGTTCTGCGGCGGGGTTAAAGTCAATGAAACGACGAGGAGTACAAGGGGCTTACAGCAGCTTCCACTTGTGCCTGGAGTGCCCTAGTTGTAAGCCTGTCCATGGTAGCCGCAATGTCACCCTTGAACTGCCTATCAATGACGGCTGTCGATAAATTCAGTTATGTGCAGCCAACAGCGATGAAGCAGGGAAATTCACCTAAGTCCTTCAGCACGATTCCATACTCTAATGCAGCTTCATGCATCTCATCCATTGCACGGGACCGGAGAGCATCGAGGAAGGCACTCGAAGGATCTGTTCCATCGTCAAAGTTGTCTGGCCCGAATGAGCGCTGTTTCACCATTGAACTATAGTCGACTATTTGAACCATCAACTAAAGGACAGCAACTATGAGGGTGATATTCCGTACGATGTGCAACGATTTGAGTTAAAATTGATTGGGTCTTGTCACGAAGGGCGTCGTATGGTGTAGAGTACCCGTGAGTTGTGAGCTCCACCCCAGATCAGAATCAACATGACGACGAGGATGCAACCGAAGCTCACTTTAAGTGGTTCGACCAGCTGCCTGTAGAGTGTCAGTTGCTGAGGAGTTAAGGGCGAGGTATAGCACTTACCATTTAAGGTAGATACGGAGGCTGACTGGAACTTGGTCTCTCGTAAAACTATGCCATATTGTTAGGTCATTTAAAGACGGAACTCGACCATCGAACTCACATGTCTTTCGTGGGCATCTCAAGCTGGTTTTCGCCAAGAGTATACAGTCCACGTAAAGTAACGTTCGGATTCGTAATGTAATGTTGTCCAGCGGAAAGCAGCTCAAGGTCATCTCCGCGTTGAAGGATGGCACAGTTATTTGCGGGGATGTTTAAGCTGCAACATGATTGTGAGTGACGTGAAGGGATATCAAAGCAGTATCAGACAATAGTGCGACAATATATTCCTGATCCCTTCCAGTTCCGATACGACTTCTCATCTTGACCTCGTGCGTCCTTGAAAAAAAGTTCAATCACATAAAAGAAAACGGATAGTCAACTTACCACCCTAGTGTCACGTCTGTCACATGATCTCTAATGGCTGTGGGCAGGTGTGTTTGATCGACTATCGCGAGCACATTATAAGTGCCCTCAATCGCATATGCGACAAAACCTGAGTTCTTGACCACAAAGATACGGTTCTGTAAAATTTCAAGGCGCATGAGTTCATCAAAACAACATGATCAGGATTGATATTGACCTGTGGATCGGACACAACCGCTGCCTGGGGGGGTATTAGCTTAAAAGGTCGAAATTCACAACGCCAAAACTTACTTGGTTCTGGGAAACCTGCACCACGGTCAAACCATTGAACTCGATAGCGGTATCCGATACTGGAACACAGCAGTCGTGCCAAACTCAATAAATCGACAAGTGATCACTTACGACCCTGCGTCCCACACCATTTCCGCGCCCACCAGTTGCGAAGAGGAAAACCTGGATAGCGGCCAGGGCGCATCAAGACCTTGGGAAGGCCACCGTGATTGATGAGGCCGAGGTTACCCGGAGGTACCTCACGACCAATCCAAGAGACAGGGAGCTACAAAGCGTTTCACATTCAGGGACCTGACTGAAAGATTGAAAGTGAAATACACACCTTCTTGGACAAGAGATTGCTCCTTCCGGTCTAAAAGTGATGCAAGTATAAGCATGGACATGGTGTGGTAGAATGAATGAACCCGACCTGTTGAAGCTGTGTGTCGAGTTTTTGCAAAGCAGTAGTCACGCCGCCTTGACCAATCGAGACGAAAAAAGGTCTGTCTTCTACCGCGTAGTCTGACTTGGAGAAAGCATGTTCAGCGGTCTTTGCCTTCGATATGTGATTGGGGACGGGGGAGTAAGGTTTGGTCGGGAAATCATCGCTACGTTCCTTGAGCAACTCATTACGATTAGCAACGGAGGAGGCACCAGCAATAACCGTAGCGCCGTCCAGTGCAAGAGTGTCCATTTCCTACGAGTGAAGGGGGTGGGGTTGAATGACGTTATCAAAATGGGGCCACGCTACTTTTATATGAAATAGCAGCTTACTGCCCCAAATTGTTATGACTACATTCGAGTTGTGGGCGTAACTGAGCGGCGAGACATAGCCTCGTCGGAACTCAGGTGATTGCTCACAGACATAATCGAGCGTTGCGATGACAGATGTGACGTCGTGGGATCATTCGAAATGCAAGTTCCAACATCACGGTGCCTGGTTCAGTATACAGCAACTGCGCAGTAAACGACATACGCACGTCCACGTAAGCTGTTATTGAGCTGAATTTGCCTATAGACAAGGCTACAGCTCTGCAGCAAACATAACTGACATTCCGTACCGTAATACCGGTGCGGCAGTGTTTACTTGCTGAGCGTCGCGTTGCCATAGCCTGAACGTATTATTAACTGTGTTGTGTGTGAAAAAGCTGAGTAAGCGATTAGTATGTAACCTCCTAGGCGGGGTTTTTGTTGCACAGCCAATAATGTATTGATCGATTACCTAAAACGCGCTTAACGCTTCAACTTGGATCCACGTGTATACTACGCCATGAGACTGCAGCTACTTCAGTGGCTGCTTCTGCTCTTGCTGCCATTGCAGACATATTCTTTTCCGGATAGTAATGCCACGGGGGAGCTCCGCTGGGGTACCTATCGCCCTGGCTTATACTTTGGCGTTCGCCCAACGCTACCTCAGTCACTGTTGACCGGGCTGGTTTGGTTCGGAACGCAGGATTACCAGTCATTCGGGAGTGCGCCATGCATCATTATGTATTTGGGTGTTGCGGCTGACATTGCCCAGAGGCACGCCATGCATGTGACCAAGCCGACGGACTTGATCGTTATACATGGACTGTATTCGACTCTCGTGAGGGCGGTATACAGGTTCTCGAGGACAGCTTCAACAACATCCGAATTACAACCAAATTTGTCAAGGTTCCCGGTGGTCAGCATGGCGGTAGTTGGGCTGCCCGTATCGAAGGCACGCCCATTCAGCCAGGTCGGTATTTCATACGGTCGGCCCGAGCGAGTAAGACTTACTAACACCTGACACAGCGCTCCCGTCCAGGATTTCCGCCATTTTCTATTTGGGCCTCGAGGGTCTTGGTGGTGTTGATTTGATCACCGATGAAGATGAGAATGTGTTATAATTAATATTGACCTCGTTGACCTTGCTCACATCCTCCAGGGCATCGATGGGCCTATAGAGTTTTCTGGCACTACACCTGACCTTGACGAGTTCACTATTCGTATTGTCGATGGTACCCTCTTCGCAAGACTAATGACTTTCCTCATATTCATGTTTTGTCAGGTCTTTATAACCAAGCCTTGACTGCGGGACCTCACTCAGAAACCTTTGCACACAGATTAGGCAAATCTCACTTTGTTGGTTTGAAAGTTAACCCTGGGCAAATCTGGACTGCCAAAGGTTGGTTCTGTTTGTCCAGGATGGATTCCCATTCACTCATTCTGTTCTGTCGTAGATTTTATTATGCAAAGTATCCTGAAACATGCGGGGCCTGTAGCAGAACAATATCGTCAGGCAGAATATTCACCTGACCCATCTTTCGTACTCCAGCTCCCCGACGAGACTGTCACAGCGAGCAACCTTTTTGCAGTACAAAAATTCTTCGACGGCGAATTCCAATTTGATGTCTTTTTTGATAGTGCCAGTTCACACATCGAACTAGACTGTGTGTGCCCAGTTGACACGTTTATTCACGTACTAATTCCACCTCTTCCGCAGCTACTGCAATCGATCGCGGTATTCCTGCATTGGTCTCTTCGTTCAATGATCGTTTTGAGGCTCGCTTCCCGGTCCCTGACTCGTTTGCTGTGTCAGACCACGAGGCGCTCAAGTCCTTCAGCAAGGCCATCACATCTAATCTACTTGGAGGAGTTGGCTACTTCTACGGGACCTCAATTGTTGACACAAGATTCGCATTCGAATGGGACCAAGATGATGATTATGATAGTATTGATGCTTCAGAGGATCACCAAGGCGCAAGGCTTACCGAACCTCGGGCCCTGCTTACTGCTACACCTAGCCGTAGCTTTTTCCCAAGGGGGTTTTACTGGTAATACACCTTTTATTGCCGCTGTCCTACATTTATTCACCCTTGTCGTTAAGGGATGAAGGGTTTCATCTACTTCACATTGGACAATGGGACAATGACCTCAGCCTCCAGATTCTAAAAAATTGGATAGATCTTATTGATGAAAGCGGATGGGTTGCTCGCGAGCAAATTCTTGGTGATGAAGCCCGCAGCCGTGTTCCTCCCGAGTTTCAAACGCAGGTGCCTACCTTCGCCAATCCCCCTACGCTCACTATGGCAGTTACCGATTTCATTGCGCGTCTCGTGGCGCAAAACGACGGTCCCTCTGCTGCAGACCTTGGCATGGATTTTGCAATGGGCGGCACACAAGTTCCACTTGCTGGATTTGCCGGGCCGACTGAAAGGGGGAGCAAGTACTTATCGTACAACGAGGGCCTCGATTTCTTGCGTTCAATCTACGTTCCTCTGAGGCGCCATTATGATTGGTTCCGTCGTACTCAACGGGGGCAAATCAAACAGTACGGCCGGAAAGCACGCTCGCGCACGGAAGCGTATAGATGGCGTGGACGCTCTGAAACACATGTCCTCACTAGTGGTATGGATGACTATCCAAGAGCTTCTGCGCATGCTGGCGAATTACATCTGGATCTCATTAGTTGGATGGGCTTCTTCACGCGAACGATGCGTGGCATAGCAGAATTTATCGGAGAAATTGAGGACGCGGAGAGTTTCAGAGAAATCGAGAAAGCTATCATAGAAAACATTGATGGTATGGTGTTTCAAGGTATTCGCAACGCACCGATAAACTTTTCGCAACTGCAGATCTTCACTGGAATGAGGACGTCAAAATGTATTGTGACGTCGGAATCAACTCGGACGGTGTGCATCCCTATTTCATACTTGCCGCCTTCTTCTGATAAGGTCTAGATGAATCCGAACACGTATGTCATAAGGGCTACCTATCACTATTTCCCTTTATGCTCTCCCTTCTCCCTCCCGAATCTCCGCATCTCCTTGCCATTCTTGACCTCCTCCGCGATCCTGATCACCTTTGGTCGCAATACGGTATTCGTAGTCTTTCAGCTTCACATCCTGAATTTGGACGCGGCGAGAATTATTGGAAAGGACCTATATGGGTGCAGATGAACTATTTGATCTTGAGCTCGCTGCACAAGGTGTGTTTTTGGATATGATGGACCTAGGATTGTGCATGGGTTGAAAGTCATGTGAACAGACTTACGCGGCTGTTGAGGGTCCCCACCAGAAGTATGCCCAGCAAATTTATACCGAACTACGCAAAAATTTAGTAGAAAATGTTTTCAAGGTACGTCGTTGTCGCGACGTCAACTGTTAGCCTGCCGATAACACACCTAGGAATACGAGCGAACTGGCTATGTATGGGAACAGTATGATGCAGTCACAGGAGAGGGTAGAAGAAGGTATGATTTTACATCAATTCCCTAACGAGTTCTTATCTTTCTTGCTAGCCATCCGTTCACTGGCTGGACGTCCCTCGTTACCCTAAGTAAGTGTTATGGCGTTTCCTTGCGCAGTTCTGAAATATTTTTAGTTATTTCCGAAAAATACTGATACACGTGTTTTGGACACCTTGCGAGGCATACTGCACTCTGAGATGACCGTCGATGTTGAATATTATCCTCGTAGTGTGAGCTACAACATCGGAAAACCTATGGACATCAAAGCCGGGTGTTCTAAGAAATAATTTCAGCGTGAGGGTCCAGCTCGAGTCCAAGTAATGCCGTTTTTCTTCGTGACGTCAACCCTCCTGCATGATATCCTCTTTCGATTCTCCTGTTTGCTCTCCGCCCATACTGAGGCCCTCGACTCCAAAATTCACGCACCGTATGTCCAATGTTCGCATATTTATCAACACCAGTGTCCCTGTCTCGGCAAAGCTCGGCAACAGAACTACTCTGCATTGCCTGATTCCCCTTCCCTTGGCTCGTTCCAAACCCACCAATGACGTGGCGAATTCGGACGTACCTCCGATGATGTATATATCGGGTGTTTCATCGAGAACAAATGGATCCCGTTCCCGAAAAGGGTGGCACCATAATGTGTCTGGCGCGGTTGGGGCAATATGTCGCCACTTGAGAGTCAATTCCGCAATGGACAGGAACGAGAAAGGAGGTGTTGGGAGATACCTGAACATGTCAAGCAGGGGTTGACCAGACGTCACCAAAATGCTTCGGGTCACCGGGGATCTGCCAACACTTAATGGAGCTTCTTCGGAGGAAAGTCCTTCCGAATCAGTGCCACATTGCATCCGGAGCCAAACAGGATTTGTCTCGCGATGGAACGATTCATAGTTTGATGCTTCACTGAACATGGCGCGTGGAAAAGGCTGTTGGGGTAGGATTGCCCCTGAGGGATCGTCTGGGCCCGGGAGAATGTGGACGGGAAGGGTCGATGCGAGGTCATGAAGATGGGCAGAAAGTATGGAATTGGGGTGTGGCGAGATATCCGAAGGGATGTGCAACCTTTTCTATTTCCTGGATATTAGATATACGTGAAATTTGATGGGACTACATACCGGCTTCTTCTCGTCTTCTTCTATACCGATCTCGGTCTCTGCAACTGATGAGAGCGAGTTGCCTGCGATGATCAAACGCGTGACTTGGGACGCAAGTGCCTGATCGTCACGGCCACCGATTTCTCCGGACAGATATTCCACTAGCATTTGAGTCTGGGCCTCCGACTGGGACACAAGTCCGATGGACAGACTTGAGACGGCAGCTAAATACTCATCCGGTTGGGGAACAACACTGCTTATCATAACGTCAGGAACGGAAAGGAGAACACCCCAAAACAGACCTACCTGTCGACATCCATGGCATTGTCGTGAACGTCTTCTTGCTCAGCAAATGGGGCAAGGTCGGCGAAACATATGTCAATAACCTCAAAATCACCGCCCGGGGTTTCCATTCCAAGTGCAGCAATGATAACACCGGTGATGAGCTGTGTTGATATGAGTTTCTTGCACACAAGTTTGATGCGCCCGGACTCGTCCTCGAGCATGACACTGTCTTGATCGGAATAAAATTTTTCTCTAAATTGGGGTGGAGGCAGGGAGTGCTTCACGACAATGAATAAAGGTTGCGTTAAATTTTGAGTTGAGCACCTACGTCGCGACCTAGATCCTCCAGGACGTTTGGTTTGAGTGGCATGTCCATATAGACCGTGCCCAATATCCAGCAGAGCTGTGACTTGAGGACGTCCAGTACCCTTGGAACGTACACCGGGCCCCCTATAGCGGTTTTGTAAGCGAACGTCCAGCTCTGCGACGGGGAGCCACGCGCCATCAAGGTCCTTCCATTTCGCGTTCGCGCGTTCGAGCACAGGTCTCTTCAACACGGCGAGCCTCGTAAAATAAATGTTGGAGTATTGGTGCCTATAAGAGCGGTTGCTAACATCTATAACGAAGCTGGGAGTGCCAGGAGACGGAGGCAACACAACGCTCGGGGATCGCATTGCTAAGGTTAGGAATGAGTTGCTTACGTCATTGCGTTGCTAATTATGCATTTCGCCGAGAGACTGCGATCCTAAATAAAGACAAACATACGCTAAAATAAGATGGAGTTCTAAAATCTTTATTTTAGACGTACCCAAGATATGAGTCCATGTGAACTTGTTACAGCAAGACACATGTTGGCCTCGCGGCGGCCCTCGCCAACTTTACTGTACAGAAATCTATTTAAAACCACGTGCTATGCTGCTGATGTAAGTTATTTCCGCCACTTACTCCGATCAGATTCTTACGTATGGTCTATATAACCACCCCCCATAACCCTTATCTGCATCAGCATCGCAAATGTCTCTCTCAAAGGTACCTCCATCTCGTTCTCTCTTACCGCCCAGAGCTCATCTGCATTGCCCAGCATATCGACCCTGAAAGGCTTATCCGCGAATCCAAGGCATGTCTTCATAGTACATACCACCCCAAAGAGAGGCTGCTCACGATCATCTATCCAATAGGACAAGAAGTCTGGTCGCCGTCATCTGAGCACAACGGCAGTTAACGCCATCCATCATCCTTACGGTGCTCGTTATGGAACAGAGTCTCTTCCAAAGTTTCATATCCCCTCCAAGGGTACTGATGCAGAGACCGCATACCAGCTCATTCACGACGAATTGAGCACAGACGGTCATCCAACTCTCAAGTCTGTCTTTTCGTTCTCTGTCCTGTTTAAAATGTCACATTATGTACAGCCTTGCATCATTTGTCCAAACTTGGATGCCGGAAGCTGCCAACAAACTCATGCTGGAGAACATGTCCAAGAACTTGATCGACCAGGACGAATATCCTGCGACCCGTATGTGTCTTCGTTGTATTCATGGATAATTCACACTTTAAATGGTGTTTACCGGCCAGAAATTATTCATACCCGATGTGTTTCCATTCTCGCTGATCTTTGGCATGCACCTTCCACTAAACAAGCAATCGGCACTGCCACCACTGGTTCTTCTGAGGCCATCCAGCTTGGCGGTCTTGCCATGAAGCGCATTTGGCAGGAACGCCGCAAGGCCGCTGGAAAATCTATTCATGAACCTGGCCCTAACATCGTCATGGGAGCAAATGCGCAAGTTGCCCTCGAGAAATTTGCTCGCTACTTCGAAGTAGAATGTCGACTAGTTCCCGTCAGCGTTGAGAGCAAATACAGGTTGGATCCTAAGAAAGCCATGGAATACGTCGATGAAAACACGATCGGTGTATACGTGATTCTCGGCAGCACCTACACCGGTCATTACGAGCCAGTCAAAGAAATGGCAGACCTCCTTGACGAGTACGAGAAACAAACCGGACACAATGTCCCTATCCATGGTGCGATCATTTATCATGTTGTACTTGTCGGCCACTAAGGCTATCACCCAGTCGACGGAGCATCCGGTGCATTTGTTGCACCATTTGCTCAGCCAAAACTTCAATGGGATTTTAGAATTCCACGAGTCGTCTCTATCAATACGTCCGGTCACAAGTTCGGTCTCGCGTATGTCGGCGTTGGCTGGGTTGTATGGCGGTCCAAGGAATACCTCCCGAAGGATCTCATCTTTGAGCTTCATTACCTTGGATCCGTCGAGTATTCATTTTCGCTCAACTTTTCGCGACCGGCAGCGCCCATCATTGCGCAGTACTTCAATTTCCTGCATCTCGGCTTCGAGGGTTACCGATCAGTTGCCCTCGATGATCTCAAGAACGCGCGGCTCTTCAGTCGCGCCCTTGAACACACAGGATGGTACACCGTTCTGAGTGACATCCATAGACCCAAACAAGGTGCCATTGGCGGCAACGAGGAAAATTCAGAGGTATGCCACAAGTCCCCATATCACTTCGTTTCAAATAAATACGTTCCAGACCTACGAAGATGGGCTTCCGGTGGTGTCGTTCCGCTTCTCGGATAATTTCCAGGCACAGTACCCTGAGATCGAACAGAGATGGATCCAAATTTTACTGCGAGCGAAAGGGTGGATTGTACCAAATTATGAGCTTCCCCCAAACCTGGAGACCGTCCAGATTTTGCGAGTTGTTGTCAGGGAGACCTGCACGGAGGCGGCAAGTTTTCGTACCTGTACTCCTCTATCATGATGCTCAGTTTGCTTGATAGCTCGTCGACCGCCTGTTGGCTGATATCGTAAGCGTACAGGCATATTAGAACGGGCGTTACTGACCCCATGATTTTTTAGGTTGAGGTGACCGAAGACTTGGTTAACCGTGCCTCCTCTGCACACGCACTTGATCTCTTAAGTAAAGGCCGCAACACTAACTTTGGTCAGTTGGACAGCGGCTCTGGGTCCGAGCCTTCGGGCACATATGCCAAGCCGTGCTAGATGATCGATAGGCAAGAACATGAATTAGATGGACAAATTTTTTTTGTACTGAATGTACATCTTTGAAAGTATTGTTGTTTTGTAAGATAGAGTGGGCTACCTCTCCAAACAAATACCATGTGACTCTCCCTTTTTTACACGACGTTCACCTTACAACATGGGGGGCCCGAACTTGGAGGTATTCAAGTTTGGACTCTATCTCTTCGTGCCGGTTGTTGCGCTTTTGCACTTTGGTGATCCACAGTGGTACCACGACAACGTGCTTCCGGTACGACTCTGGCGTGCTTGCGCCAACAACTGACCAATAATTCTGTTGACAGTACAAGGAGCGTTTATTTCCGCGCGTAGATGAGACCAACCGTGTACGTACCGCCAGATTCTTGTGGCAGGTGTATCTCATGTTTGTCTACCAGCGCCTCCTCACCGATCAAGAGGCCATACGGAACGAGTTAGCACGAATCAAAGCGGAAAAGCTTGCAAGGAGGGTGCAACGAGAGAAAGAAGCTCTGGAACAAACACTTCCACCCGCACAACCAGAGTCGCGAGGGTGGTTTAAATCCTGGTGGTGAATTCGCCTTCATACCACTCGCCAAATTCGATTTTGTCGCATGACCGACGTGGACTAACAACCACATCAACCCCTCTGTTTATTTACGAATATGGAATTCTGTGCCATTGCATGCAACTCTCCACTTTGTCTCTACCTCTGCAGCCCGGTTCAGGATTTGAGCATATTCCGAGAGCTCATCTGGGTTAACTTTTATGCCGCCACAAACAACAAAGACCGCATTCTTCTTCTGCTTTTCTTCCACAGAAAGTTCTGACATAGGATCCAAGATACGCCAGAACAACTCGTAGCTGTACGCAGGAGACATGGTTGTCGAACAAGCAAGTTCGAGCAGAAATTTGTGGTCATCTAACTTTTGGTGAGACAACGTTCAGATCATAAATTCGGATGATCCACCTGCGAACTGTCGTGCCGTGAACATTGCCAATTCGTCGGGTATGCATACACATTTCACCCCACCGGGGTGGTCCAAAGCCATGCGCACCACTCCAGGTGCAGCCCAAGTCGCTCCTAGTGAAGCAGCACGCGAGGTCAATGTATGTAGATAAGGAACTGCAACTTGGTGTTCCTGGCTGATCCGTACTGTATAAGGAGCGTTAGGGGGGTTGTTGGCCGGAAGGGACGGTGTTTTCGAACTAAACTCTTGGGTATTGAGCGAGTTAGCGTGATAGAAACAGTTGGACCCATGAGTTTCTAGGCCGACGATAGGTACTGCAAAGCCACATTGAGTTTTGTACCTTTGGTGGGTTGGGACGCACCGTTATTCCAGCCAACCAATCGACACCCGAGGAGTATACCTCCAATGAGACCACCACCGCCCACGCAGCAGAAGATTGCGTCCGGTTGGCAGGGTAGCTGGGATTTCATCTCCTCGATCATTGAGGAATGACCTTTCCAAAGCACTGGATCATCATATGAAGACAGCACGAGACTAAACAAGAATTTAGCAAAGGGCTCGCGTGGGGATGGACGACTAACGCATTAGGATTCTCTTTAGCAGCCAAGTACATGGCCTTTAGAGCATCAGAATAGATCTGACCAGCCAAGACTACATTTGCGCCTTGCTTTTGGAGCCTGTCCTGCGTGTCCTTGACTACGTCGACGGGGAGATAAACGGTACATTTGACTCCCAGTATCCGTGCGGCGACTGCGGCAGCAAAGGCAGCATTTCCTGAGGATGCGATGAAAACATGGAGAGCAGAGCCATACTGCACTTTGGCCTGTTGGATTCGAAGTGAAATACCCCTGTACTTGAACGACTGAGACGGCTGGAGGTTCTGAGGAAACGCCAGTTTGGCGACGGCGAGCTTTGTCAGAGTATTGGATGTGCTCACCTCTAGCTTCAAATACGCTGAACAACCCAGACGGTCGGATATATGGCTTGAGTAGATCAACGGTGTTTCTGACCAGAGACTGCCAGCTGAACCAGCACCTTTTCCGCTCATGTCGCACAGGGAGTGCACGCACTATTTTCCTCTTCAGTCACGCTCGCTCAGAATGTCCCATGGGAATAATCTTGTTACTTGGGCGGTCCGTTTGGATCATATGTGTGGTATGTGCGAGTAATTTTCCAAAATTTTGGTCTGGTTACGATACACCAAGTGACACCCTTTTTGCGCCCAGCCGTCGCGTGGCAAGAGTCACCAGTCATGGCTGGCTCAGCACCGTCTTTGTATCCTGCAAGGAGGGGATCGCCATCTCTGGCTCAACGACAGTCTTTGGCACGGCGTCAAGGTGTATTATGGCCTAGGGCTACATCGGATAGGTATCTCTGCAGCTAGCTACACATTCCATCAGGCACAGAGGAAACGCTTTCGGACGTCTGTTATTGTATGTTTCCTGGGCCATTCAGATCAGCAGCTAGTCCTTACGCTTCACGCCGGTCCATCGCCCAAGCCTAGTACTTGCCAACTCGAGGCGTTATTGGCATTCGATAACGTGGATCCAATAAGAATGCACCCTACATACGTTATCGCGTAAACGACCTAGTTTTCGAACTACTTTATAGATTTGGAAAACGAGAGGCGGTGGTGTTTGCTAGCGCTTCGGCGGCTGGTCAAAGGTAATAAGCTAAGTTTGACCTCCACGACGTATCTTTTTGTTTTCCTTGTTCAACGTGAAATTCACCAGCATTGAGCGGCGATTTTCTACTTAGAGTGCCGGGCTTGACAGTACAGATTTGGCTTCACGTCCCATGACATTAGAGGATTCGAGTGATCCGGTGGTTTTAGCCTTTTAGGATATCATGACGTTTCATTACTGCTGTTTAACAGGGACACCCACCATTGGAGATCTATCAAGGGTGGGTAATCTTTGGCTTGTTCTCTCCTCCTTCATGTTGCAGTTGTACAATTGCATGCTGGATCCTCCTCTTATCGCGTGCCTTTGCAAGACCGTGAAGATGCTGCCAAAATGATGCCGAAACCGTATGAGTTGTCTCTCTTGGTTCAGGCCACCATTAAAATCCCCACATTAATGTCGCCTCGCGCTACATTTGTTCCTTGAGTTTGTAGGTGACACCAACTTGAACCCATAACCTTGACGGACAGTACATACCAGCTTAGGCTTTCATTGCAAGTAGCTCCAGTATTTGTGCCCCCCCGAAGAGAAGAATCAGAGTGTCATATCCTTCTGGCCGACGGCTTCATCCACTGATTCTTACGAGTTTGCAGAAGGGGCCGGATCTACCGTCGCACTGTCCCCCAGCTTCTGGTGTGATAGTTGGTGACAGTTTACATTGGCAAGGTCGTCCGAGGTGGTATTACACTGTGTCCGAGATAATCCCACCACCGTGACCATGTCTACCGTAGTCTTGCCTGGCAGTACGTCACTTTTAGTACCATGGCTGTCGAGGTGTGTATGGAAGTAACTAAGTTCTATGAGTCCCACTTTGTACGGTATTTGTTCCTTCGACAAGGTACACGACACTCTGACGGCCCCGACCGACATACCTTGAGCCACTACCATCATTATCATTCCTTCCATGTTTTCCAGCCTTCCTCAGAAGCTCACCGCGCCTCTGGGCCTCTTGTCGGACGAAGCCAAATTATCATTCCGCAGTCGTCCAGAGGGAATCGCTAAGCTAGTATCTACCAGGGTGCGTCTCGTCTGCTGCCTAGCCAATGACGTCCTCTCAACCGATTATTTCTCCGTAGAATATCGCGGAAAACGATAGCTATTGGGACCAGGTCTGTGTCATCCTCTCGTACATCTCACCCACACCTACCGCTTCACTCGATGCTGCAGTACTTTATCCTGTTCGACACACCTTCGGATGTATTTTCGCTCGTGTCACCGCACGACAGTACGTGGATACCGCATGTTTCACATGTTCGACACTCAACATCGTGATTAGTTCGCCGTGCAATGTTGGAAGCCCCCGAGAATGTCGCTACCCTGATACGCGTTCTCGCATCACGATTATTCAACTTGGTCTCGGACCACACGTTCCCCTCTCCGATTGGTGCATCCGTGACCTCATACGCGACATCGTTTATCAAATCTGTCACAGCAGAACGCAATACCACGAAAGAGGTATTGAATGCCATTCGTGTCCTCCAAAGGGTGCTTCCCGTCATCTTCGAAGTCGAGGGTGAATCGAATGCGTTCGAGCTGGAAGTACTATGGAAAAGGGTAGAAGCAGACGATGAAAACCAACTTCCTGGTGAAGGAGCACCCCAATTTGTGATTGAAGACGAGGACGAGGACGACAGGGCCGAATATGGCGATGCAACCAAGTTAACCACCCAAGAAGAGGGCTCCCAACCCAAAACGGAGAAAACACTCCTGCCATCTCTCGGCGAAAAATTGTTTAGCTGTATGAACGACCTTCTATTTTGTTGTGGCTTTACACTTCCCACCAAAATACAAGTCGACCATTACAAGATCAATTACATTATCTGGTACGCTCGCTCAAATGATTGCAATCAATTCGCCAGTGACAACTTGGTTGTAGGGAGAAGGGCGTCGGTACTACCACTGATCTGGGCCCGAGCAATCAATATGATTCGAATAAAACCGAAGTTCTGCGCCTCCTCCTCGTACTATTATCACGCCAAATGTATGTCCCCCCTGGGTCGTTGTTCAGTAAACCGTCTTTCTACACTCTGCACGTGGTCCGGAAAACACCTCGCCGAGATGTATTGACACTTTTGTGCTCCTTACTCAACACAGTCATCAACTCCTCGAAAACGACGAACGTTACGATTGCAAGCATGGCAGGCAAGGTTCCATACAATCATCTGGTGTTCAAAGGGGAGGACTCCAGAACTGCTCTCGTGGGCATGTGTCTGCAAGTCCTTTGTGTCTTGCTTGATTTCCAGAGCGGCCCTGCGCGTGACGCTTCGTCAGGGACAGGAGATGCCACGATCTCTGCGCCAACGAGTAAAACAAATGCATTTCGGTATTTCCTGGCAAAGTTGGCGAGTTACAGTTCATCAACATGTGAAAAACGAGCTAACTTTCAAAAAGCACCGTACACAAGACTTTTCTTTCATAATGGACGGCATCACGAATATCTTGGAGCAACAACTTGCCGTCGCGAATAACCTGCTTCCGGGATCCAGAAAGTCTGTGCCATATGTGCCGGAGATCAGTATGTGGCGTGTTCGACTACAAGTATGACAGATCCCTTACGCTCTTAGTCATTTTGTTTTGGAAAATGATGGAGTTAAATAAGGTCGGATCCTCATACTCTGCTCGCGCACTTGGCTCATAGTTTTCAGAAATTCCGTGCATACCTCCTGGATTCCGATAAAGCAACGGACGTGCTGGCGTATCTCTTGTGTTACGGTCTTGATATCAAAGACAAACCACGTGCGTCATTGGGAAGTTTACCATTACCTCAGACGCATGTTCACCATGCCGTGTAGAGCAACACGGTCTCTGTCGTGCATTGACGTATATCATTCAAACCTTGTCAGCTGAACCTGCGTTCGGGATTAAGCTTTCGAGTTCAATCAAGGTATCAATACCTGCCAAGTGGGCAACGCCTGGATCGGCTG
The DNA here is from genome assembly GCA_038090395.1 of Boletales sp. KT-2023a. Lineage (NCBI taxonomy): Eukaryota > Fungi > Basidiomycota > Agaricomycetes > Boletales > Boletales sp. KT-2023a. The sequence goes on from JBBPMP010000017.1 coordinate 88,561, forward strand.
CCGATTTCATGATCACGGTGAGTCAAGTCCATGATTCATTGCAGCTTCTCAGAGCAGTTCAGGCAATATATTCCATGATAGCTACAACGTCTGGAGCCCTTAATTCGTTGTATCCTGCTCTTATCATTGCCTTGTCGAACGCTGCGCCGCATCTCAAGAACCTCTCGGTTGTTTCGTCAACGCGGCTCATTCAGATGTTTAAATCATTCTCGAACCCGCGTTTTCTTCTTTCCGATGAAAGCCATCCGAGGCTGCTCTTCTTCATGTAAGTATCTATTTTCCACCTTCGTTCTCTTGGTAAAATATCTCATCTCGGCCCTAGGCTCGAGACTTTCAACTCGGTAATATTTCATCATTTGTCCGAGAATCCTAATCTGTTGTATGGGATCCTCACGGCACACCAAATATTCCAAGACCTTGGCACCTTTACCCTGGCTGGGGCACTGCGCGAGATCAAGCGTCTCGAGCTTGCCAGAGAAGAACAGGCGGCTCAATTAGAGCTCGACAAGAAAGGAACTGGTCGTTCAGAAGATGACCTCGAGAGTGGAGACCCACGTGCGGAAAAGATTCGATTATTGGAACAACAGGATGGTATATTTGAGCGGGAGGCAGAGTCGTCCTATGATCCAAATGCGGAGGATGAGGAAGGGACGGCTTCACGGTCCGTCGCCCCCCAGAGTTCCCAGAGTGTACCAGGCACTCCGACTTCTGACAAAGCCAGGGGAAAGATGAGGGAAAGACGATCGCACTCATTCGATGCAAATAGCAGCGCTGAGCGACTTGCGAGTGTTGGGATTGGACGGAACGGCTTCATGCCCACTCAGGAATGGGTGAGTATTCGTGGTACTGTGTAACTCACGCTAAAAATGGCTGCGTCAGGTAACTTCCTGGCAGCAAGGGTCAGTTTCTCGTTTCTTTGGCAGCGGCTTCTCAAGCTGACGTTCGCACAGCCTTCCTCTCGACACGGTGATGCTAGTCATTTCCGAGCTTCTTCCAAAAGTGCAAAACCTACAAGCAGGTCGTCAAAAGGCGAACACTGCCAGTACTATTACAGACTTCTTGCAGAGCGTGACTCTTGTAGATGTTCTTCCGTCGACACCTCAAGTTCACTCTCGCAGATTCATGGTCTGTATGTTAGCTCTTGATCTATGTCGTGCTGATCAATCTACTAGTGGTCGGATGCGTCCATTGTCTGGCTCACATCTTTAATTTGGGGAGAGGTCTACGTACATGGGATGTCACCTCTAGGAATCTGGAACTCTACTAACGTCCGGTTGTTCCTGGTTAAGCACACTCAAACACAACCGCGTCAGATCACTGAGACGATGTCAAGTGTCGTGGGTGGATTGTTTTCCCCTTCTAGGCAAAGGCCAGATCACGCATAGAAAACACAAAATACGATTTCTGGGAACTTGTTATTTCACTTTTTCCCATACAGTATGTACTGAGGCATTACTCAGTGTGTACGTTCCTTTTAGATTCTACTCTTTTTTCTTATACTACGGTTTATTTGGACATATGAATCTTTCAAACATGTTTGGAAAGACAATGAAACGTTTACAAGGAAAAAAAATCACACTACGGTCGCCCGTTAGAAAGTGGCCGTGTGGGATGGGTGAGCGCGTCACACGAATCATCATCCATTGGGATGACAACCCATGGGATCAGGCAAAGGCAAAAAAAAACTCCCTACTAAAAGAATGCGGAGCAGCCAAGATAAATATAACGCTGGGCAGGGAGATTGAATCGGCGTAGGACATCACAGGGAGTGTGCCTTCCAACTGGCAAAGTTACCTCCGCCATTTGATTCGAGAATCCAGTCAGCGACCGGCGCACTCTATGGAGATGCTTCAGCCGCTTTCCTAATCAATTTTCTCGTAAAAGGACATCATAATGTATCTGACAGACCAAGAGGCAGCGATCATCGCAATTGCGATTCTCACCTTTGCGTCGTAAACGTGTACTATGACGCTCGGCATTGTAGTAAGGAAGCCCACCGTTTCTACGACCGTTGATAGAAATAAATACGATCAATGAAGCCGACGACTTGGGCTCTGGCCAAACAACAGGCATACTGATGGCACTCAGCATAATGACGATAGTGCTCAGAGGGCAGACGACTTCACAAAGGTGACTCAGTCCGATGCGGCCAAGGGCGGAAGCGATGTTGAATAAGGCGAGAGGGTAGATCCGAGGCTTCCGGAAATGTTGAGAGACGATGCGTACATTGGTATGAGGAAAGGGGGAACGAGTAAAGGGAACGTCGCGATGCTGGAGCCGAGGAAGAGCAATACGAATTTCGGATCCTTGAATAGCGACCCGAGAAAAAGTAAATCCAAGTTTCCAGATTGCTGAAATATTGCGAAAGTGTTCCACAAGCCCATGAATGCATGCTTCGGAGAAGGAGAAATAAACAAGTTAATACATACCAAGAAACATAGACTATTCCCCAAACCGACGACAATCCGATTAATAAAAAAGGGCCTAGCGATGCTCTTCGTACTGAGACTGTTCAGAACCTGGCCAAAGCTGAGTAGAAAACAACCCAATGTGGCAGAACCAAGACGATTGAAATGTCCATGAATTGGGCACGGCACCGATTGCAACCCGGGACACAGCCAAGGGTCCAACAAATGCCAGTGTAGAGTCTTGAACAAAATTTTCGTTTGCAAGCCCAGTCTGCAAAACTCCCCACGGGTAGAAACCACCGACGTAGAACGCCCTGGAGTCGACAAGATGGTTGAGCATAATTCGAAGCAGGGAACGAGCCCGTACGTGATCAAGCTCAGGCGGAGAAAGCCACTTAACCATATCCGCCGTCGGATACCTCATCAACAAAGGTAGACGTCGATGGCTCGTGTTTCCGTGAGGAAGAGTGGTTACCGGCCTTCTCCTGACCAGAGGGAGTGGAAAGAGCAGTTAAATTTATGGGAGACTGTTGGACTGGAGCTTTACTTGGGGGAGTTATGTAGGACGGATTTGAGGGACTCAAGAGACAACATCATCGGATTTAATTATGATTGGTCTTAGATACGACGGTGTCAAGATGGCGACAGGATTCAAAAGTTTCGACTTGGAGGAGCCAGGCATACGTGCTGGAATGAAACCAGGGTGGTTTAATCGTCTTGATGGAGTTCTCTCCAAACTTTTTCCGTCTTGAGCCTCCGCTCTTTCGCTGCCGCGCGATTACGGCCCGAACGCTCCCGGCTCTGTTTAAAACGTCAAGCGGACCAGATGATGGACGTATCGTCGATACCGACCTCCTTGCGAAGACACTGGATGAGGCCCGACTTTTGCTCGTTGCAGCCACCAGTTAAACGTTTCCAATTGCTCGTGTGGCAGAGCTCGAGAGCCTCTATAAATTCCCGACAGACTGTGGGATGATGAGCAAGGGACTGGGAGTGACTTTGCTGGCACTCACCGTCGCGTTTGTCCGAGAGCTGAGGGTGCATGTGGAAGTAAGTTAATACTTGGTGTGAGAACGATGTACGTATGTACTTGTTGGTAATCAATTAATGCACTTATCGTCAACTCCACCCGTATTTAATCAGTCCCTCACTCAGCACACTCTCCATCGCTTCTTTCCTTTCCTCCATCATCGTCATGGCTCTTTTCAATCCCACAGATTTAACCTGCATTGCGACCATCCGCACCCTCGCCGCGGATGTCGTAGGCAAGGCCAACTCTGGTCACCCTGGTACGCACCGTCCATCTATTCCCATCGCTCACTGACAATGCTACCAGGCGCGCCCATGGGTATGGCCCCCGTCGCCCATGTCCTTTTCACGAAGTAGGCGTCATTCCCCGGTTGTAGATCGCTAACTGTGGGCCATGTCAGATTCTTCAATGCGAACCCAAGCAACTCCAAATGGTTCAACCGTGACCGTTTCGTACTCTCCAATGGGTAAGTCACTCTTCGTTTTTCGCGTCAATGACTCAAGTTGTTATTTCAGACACGGGTGAGTAGACCCTTGACATGGTTCGCCATGTTTTGATCTGACTTTGAATGCAGTTGTGCTCTCCAGTACATTCTGTTGCACCTACTAGGCTACAAGTTATCTCTGGACGACCTCAAGGCATTCAGACAAATTGACTCTCTAACCCCTGGCCACCCGGAGGCACACCACACCGATGGTAGCACAAGCCGTCGCAGACCCCTATCCTGTGTACTGACTGGCGTTTGCATTTAGGCATCGAGGTTACTACTGGTCCTCTCGGTCAGGGTTTTGCAAACGGTGTGGGCCTTGCAGTTGCTCAGGCTCATCTCGGCGCCGTCTTCAACCGGGAAAACTTTGATCTTATAAATAACTACACCTATGGTATGCGCGCTATTGTCACGTTATTCGGGTGATTTACGAGCGGCTGTCTCGTTAGTTTTCACTGGAGATGGTTGTCTCATGGAAGGTGTTTCATGCGAAGCTGCATCTCTCGCCGGCCACTTGCAACTAGGCAACCTCATCGTCGTATGTCCATCTCACGTCCATGGAATGTCTTCACAGTACTTATGTATGTGTCTCAGATCTACGACGACAACCGTGAGTTTGATTGTCTGTTGTAGCTTGCCGCGACTTTGTACTTGTATTTCTCTTTTGAACAGATATTACCATCGATGGCGATACTGCCGTTGCATTTACCGAAGACGTCGGCCAGCGGTTCCTGGCATACGGTTGGCAGGTTCTTGCTGTCGAAGACGGTGACAGGTAATGTGCGATGATGTTTGTGTTTTCTCTCTCCAACCGATATGGCAGCGACCTCGACGGGATCTACAATGCGATCGCTGCGGCCCGCCGCGAGAAATCCAAGCCCACGCTCATCCGACTTCGAACAACGATTGGATATGGTTCGAAGCAGCAAGGCACCCACGGTGTCCATGGTTCTCGTGCGTGGTTTTATTATTGCATCATTCTTCCTACCAAATCTAATTTGTCACGCAGCCCTCAAGGCTGACGACATTCAGTCTCTCAAGAGTAAATTTAATTTCCCGACGAACGAGACCTTTCACATTCCCAGTGAGACATATGCGACATACAGGGCAGCCGCCCGCCGGGGTGCGGAGCTCGAGGCAACTTGGGCAACCTTGGTTGCCACGTATGGCAAGGCTTACCCCAAGGAACACACGGAGCTCACACGTCGAATCGCCGGAAAGCTCCCAGACGGATGGGAAGATGCGCTTCCAGTCTACAAGCCCAGCGACCCCGCCCAGGCCTCCAGAAAATACTCTGAAATTGTACTGACTGCCCTAACACCCAAGCTTCCGGAGCTTGTGGGAGGTTCAGCGGATCTGACGGGTAGTAACTTGACCAAGGCCAAGGGAACGACCGACCTCCAGCCGCCCGGCTCCGGTCTAGGAAGTTACGCGGGAACCTACATCCGCTACGGCGTCCGTGAACATGCCATGGGTGCAATTGCTAATGGTCTTGTGGCATATGGTGGTATCATACCCTTCGTGGGGACGTTCTTGGTGCGTGTTATGAGGAAGTTGATAGGCGCGTACCTCATTCGGATGCAGAACTTTGTGTCGTACGCTGCTGGTGCCGTGAGGTTATCAGCTCTGAGCAAACACCAGGTAATCTGGGTTGGTGAGTGGTACTTTACTGCTTTTCAATCCATTTGCTGATCAATCGATCTATTGTGTAGCAACTCACGATTCTATCGGTCTCGGTGAAGATGGACCTACACACCAGCCGATTGAGACTGCTGCTCATTTCCGTGCCATTCCGAATCTTGATTTCTGGCGCCCCGCAGATGGCACTGAAACCTCCGCGTCCTACTTGGTTGCGATTCGGAGCAACGAGACGCCATCGATTCTTTCTCTCTCGCGCCAGAATCTCCCGAACCTTGAAGGATCCACGATAGAGCGCGCTGTACGCGGTGGATACGTACTTTACGAAGTCGAGGGCAAGGAAGACTTGACAATCGTCAGCAGTGGAAGCGAGGTTGCGATTGCATTGGAGGCAGCAAGCAAGCTGAAAGCGGAAGGATACAAAATCCGTGTCGTAAGCTTGCCGTGCTGGTCCGTGTTCGACAAGCAGGCCAAGGAGTATAGGTTGAGTGTGCTGAGGAGTGGCGCTCCAATTCTGTCCCTGGAGGCGTTGTCCACTGTGGGATGGCAAAAGTACAGTCACGAGGTCAGTGTTGTCTGCGTGGGATTGTGGCAAGGTTGACGACCTCTTTTTTCTTAGCAATACGGCCTGCTAGGATGGGGAGCATCTGGCCCGTACCAGAAGGTCTACGAGAAGTTTGGTATTACTGGAACAAGTACGTGTATTGATTTATTTGTGATCTCGGCTGACTTCTGTCGCTTTAGACATTGCTACGGTCAGCAAGAAGGTGATCAGTTTCTACAAGGGACGGAATGTTACCTCTCCCCTTGAAAAGGCTTTGTAAAACCGCTGGAATTCTCGTGAAGCCTGATAGAGTTGTTGCAGTGTAGTATTTGTATAATGATGAGTAGACATTCATGCCGACCGTCCAGGTATTATGCATAAAAATCTATAGTTGTAGACGTCTACATGGAGGAAACGAGGCTATTTCCGGCTGACTTTCATGTTGTCCCAAGCGGCCCTCTCCTCGTCCTCGGTAATGACGGATTCGATATGTGGTTTGAGATAGCGAAGGTCCTGCGAGGCAAGAATAAGCAAGATATCAGAGTAGACAGCGCTGTGCGTACGTCTTTAGCGGAAACCCACTGGTCTTTTGGCAAATCTTTGTGAATAGCGCTTGCATGCAAAGCCACCTTCATGCGGTATGCACGGTCGTATGCTTCGCGCGGAGTGAGACGTCCCAAAGCCTGCAAAACGCATTCTCGCAACCAAAGAGAAAGGCAAGACTGGCGCGACGCACCCTCTGTACCTCGGGTAGCTCTTCCATTTCTATTTAAAAGTGAGTGGTGCAAAGAATGACGCGGAACACGGTGCACGCACGGAGGTCGTCGTACCTGAGGCCCATGCGACGGTAGCCCATCAGGTTGGCATACCAATGGGCGACGGGGGTGACGAGTCCCTTGAGGGTACGGGACGAGCGCACGTAGGGGGCGAGGGATGGACCGAGAGCGTTCATTTCTAAAGCTTGTTGGAAACGACCCCGGGACCACTCGGGAATACCAGTATGTTTGTCCTTGTTTGTATTAGATAAGATCAAGTAAAATAAAAATGATAAATCTCGTGTTTTTATTTCTAGAGATACCATACCATCCATCCATCGTCAATGGCTCCTCCCAACGCCAACATCCGCGAGCGCACGTACATCATGGTCAAGGTATCGAGTCATTCGCTCCACGTTCGACGTGCACACCGATCAGACTTTTCAAACAGCCTGACGGCGTTGATCGTGGTCTCGTCGGCGAGATCCTCGGTCGCTTCGAGAAACGCGGCTTCAAGCTCATCGCCGCCAAGCTCGATCGTCCGTCCCAAGAGCATCTCGAAAAACGTGCGCGTCTCTCTCTCTCTCTCTCGCTCTCGTCATGGGTGAATCGTCGCATCCCACGCACGCTCACACAGACTACGCCGATCTCAAGGACAAGCCGTTCTTCCCTGGTCTGATCAAGTATATGCAGTCCGGCCCCGTGTTCTGCATGGTCTTGGAGGGTCTGGATGCCGTCAAGACGGGCCGTGCCATGCTCGGCGCTACGAACCCGCTCGCGTCCGCAGCCGGTGTGTAGCGCAACGTTGTCCGTTTTCCCGATCGGGTTGTTGGACGCACTACAGGGACGATCCGTGGCGACTTTGCGCTCGCCGTCGGCCGCAACATTTGTCACGGCTCCGATTCGGTCGAGAACGCCGAGAAGGAGATCGCGCTGTACGTTTATCTCGTCGGCGTGGGTCGGCCGCTGACCTGCTTGCTAGTTGGTTCCCAGAGGGTCAATTGAAGTACACCCTCACGCAGGAAAACATGATTTACGAGTAGTAAATCCATCCGAAACGTGTATTATAGACTTGCAAGGGCAACCTGTTGAACCAGTAAGGGATGATCGATGATCAAGAGTTGGGGAACCAACTGTTTTGTCCTACATACTTTGGGAGGAAAGTCTTGCGTTGGTTCTCATCCGACGATGCGCCTTTTTCGCTGGCAAGTTGTGAACATCTATGTATAAGCTTTGGTACTTTTTATCAGTGATGTATCATGATCTTGGTCAGTGCCGTAAGATGAAACACGGACAGAACGCATTATAAGACATGCGAGCCACTCATGGAGCAAAATCGGAAATGGACCAAGATTGCCAAAGAACAACAAGTTACAAACACAAGGTATGGAGGACAGAGTGGCTACAATAGTTAAGCAAGCAAAGCGAAATCATCCGTTGGTAAAGATGATAAATTTAAATCCTGGCAATTAGAGAAAGGCAGAGACAGACGGAGACAGAGACAGACAGACAACGCCAGATGCTATGCAATGAAAATGAGGGTATGATGTCGTTCAGTAAAGTTTCCCCAAAATGCCTCGTTGTGCAGCGTCCGTGCTAGAGTAGACCGCGCGCCTCTGGGCGTGCCATAGGTAAACTTGAGTTTGTCCAAGTAAAAATGACCCCCTTTGAAGCGCGCACAGGCTGGACCGTCAGGGGAAGCGATCGCAAACATTAAACAATAACCCAAACGTTCCACCCTTTGTTACGTCCCACAGGCAAGAATGGCAGCCAAATCCTTCTCGCCTGCTGCGCACAGCTGCCGAGAGCGAGCTTTGAGCCGCACTGAAAGCGACGGATGAGGTTAGGCGTAAAAATAAAATAAGATAAAGCCAAAAAACGACTGACGGTTGCGGTCGAGGCTCAGTAGCACCACCTTGATGGCGTTGCCTGTATCTCGTGCGATCGCGCCGGCTTTGAGAAGTGCAGACCGGTCGATCCAATGTTCGTCTTGCCAGATGGCAGCCTTGAGGATGAGATCGTCCATACAGCGATCCCAAGACGCTTCATCGGAAAACTCGACTTGTTCGGTTCGAACGTTGAGGGACGTCAGATAGTTCCCTTTCGACGTTTGGACTTTGAGCGACATTGCGTGCGATCGGATGTGAGAGGTGATATAACCGATGGCCTCTTGTGCCGCCTCGCCGAGCTGGGACATGTTGGCGGAAAGGCCGTCCAATTCCATGATGACCGGGACAGGGATGATGACGGTCCATCGGAGCGATTCGACGATCGAAGCGACGATGGAGAGCGACGACAGGATGATGTTCGTATCGAGAACGAGGACACTATATCCAGGAACGATGTCTAGCGTCGGGGCAGATACCGCTGGACGGCGCGGACGGTGTTTCGAACGCCGTGTTGAAGAGAGCGAGGGTTGTCGTTGATCGGACGCGAGCAAGGACCACAGATATCGTCGCCGTGCCTGACAGTGATTGAGCGAATGCGATCGACACCACAAGAATTGTTTACCTTGAGCGCTTTCACCTCGTCCGAATCCTCTTCGTCATCGTCATTCTCGGAAGACTCATCCACCTCGACGCCACCATTGTCCACCTCCATTGCATCGTCGGTCCACCTCCGACCTCTACGGCGGGTTTCCTCTTGTTCGCGTTCGTGACGATCCTCGTCTCTCCATCGACACACTTTTGCCTCTAGCACACCATCCACTTTCCACTCACGCGTTCCTTCCACCCACGTGAAACCATCGACGAGACCGGCCAGATTGACCGCGCACCGGATGATTCTTGTCCATCGTTGCGCCGTGTCATCCTTGGACTTGCTACCGCGTTCGTCTTCGTCCTCGTCTTCGATAATCCCATCGGTCAACTGGCCACCTTCGCCGATATCCAATACCTCGATCTCCACGCGACGGTCTTCGCCGCTCTTCCAGTAGCCCCGCTCAAACACTTTGCGACCGACCCATTCCATTCCGCGCAGACACCAGTCTTCGGGAAGGGGAGGGGCACAGCCGCTGGTGAGCATCGCCCAGCGTTCCGAACCGGTGGGAGCGGGAACGTGAAGCCCCTGGGAGCTATGCGTGTTCCTTGGTATCGAACCGAAGAAGGCAGCTAAATCTTCCCATGGAATGAATCGTTCCAGAACGGCGAGCGTTCCGGGGTGCTTGGTGACGGTGGTGAGGAAGGTGAGAAATACGGTGAGATATGCATTCAGAGTAGGTTTCGCGAAAGGCGAGGCTTTACGTGTGGGGTTGCGGAGGACAAAGGAAAGGGTGGAAAACGCGAGCTGCATCGCGTACTTGAGTGCCTGTGGGAGTTCAAGGGGTGCGGAGCTGTCGGACAATAGTGGGGAGGTTTGGGATGGGTCAGGTTTCGGATTGTCGTCGTCGACATCCATGTGCTTTTCTTCGGGGTCTTCCTCGGGATGAACGATCGCATTTCGTTTCGCGACCAGCCGGAAGGGAGCGGCTGAGGGGGTGTCTCGACTGCCTGCACCACCCATCTTGCGGAGAAGGCCGCTGGGACGACCGTATTCCATGATGGCGCCGATGTTTGTGACTGCCATCATGATCCATTCGCGTGCCTCGGCGCCTTCGATCTGGAGGCGTTCGAGGAAGCGAGAGAGGGTGGGAGCAAAGTCGTCGAGCTGAATGTTAGTAAAGAGCATTCCGTGAAGGAGAACAAAGAGTTCTGGAACGGTTGCGTCTGGCTGAGAGCGGCGTGACTGGGCGGTGGATGACCAAACGGGAAGGATGGATTCCCGAGAAGTGGAGAAGGGGTGTATGGTGGTCATGCTGGGGATCGGAAGATGTGAGGAGAGAAGATGGGGAGGGGGGGGATATCGGCGCACCTTTTTACGAAGTGGTAGACTGCACGTAGTTCTTCGGCCTCGACTTCGCGACTGAGGAGGCCGAGGTGGTGGTGAAGTTTTCCGGCGCCGGGTGTGTCGGCGATGCCTTGCGCGTACCACTCTTTGGCGATGCCCCGCCAGCGTTCCTTTTCAGGCTCGATTTCCATTAGTCGGGCGGCGACGATGCCGACGCTCGGTGTGGGGGAATCATCGATGCGTGGAGCGGGGCGATCTGAAGAGGACTTGACGCTGATCTGAGACTTTGATTTTTGACGGACAGAGGGGTCGTGTGGAGATGCAGCGTTGGCCTGTGAAATGGCGTCGACGGTGAGTGCGGCGCCGGAGAGGTGATTGCTGGTGACCATGGCAGCGACGGCCATGCGGTATCGGGCGAGGTCGCCGAGGGCCTCGAGCCAACCTGCGCGAAAGGATTTGAGGGTGGGTTCTTCGAGGAGACCGGTGTAGAAGGTGTAAGCAAAGTAGATAAAGTCTTGGAGGTGCTCGAGGGCGAGGGGAGAAGAAAAAGAAGCGCGGCGGAGAGCCTCGAGAAGCTTGTGGAAGGCGTGGGTCCAGAGACGGATGATGATGTTGTACTTTGCGGGGATGACACGCAAGGAAGCAGGGACGGAAGGGGCGAGAGAGATCTCGAGCAAGTTGTGCATCATTTCGGCAAGGCTGGAAGGGAGATGAGAGAGGTGAGGTATGAAAAGGGAGAGAAGACGAACCGCTTGTGATCGGAAATCAGCTTGAGCCATTTTTGTTGTTCGAGTTCTTCGTCGGAGACTTCACGGGCACGGGCATGGAGGAGGACACGGGAGTCATCGGGGTTGTCGTCGGTGTCCTCTGAGAGTATTTTGGACTCGAGGGCAGTTATGGTGCGGTAGAGTTTCTTGAGCTGGATCGCAAAGGCGTTGTTGCTGGGGTCCTCGCGGGGCTTTGCGTCAAAGAGGGCGGAGGAGGCGGAAGAATTATCCGTGGTGCCGGAGGAGAGGGTGAAGGAGGAGGAAGCGATGGAGTGAGCGTAGGACGAAGTGGAGGAGGCGGAGACATGATCCCCCGAGGATTTTTGGGGGGCGGAGGGTCTGACGAGGACGGCGAAGCGAACGGGGTCGTCCTTGCGGTGGTCGAAGAGAAGCTGGCGGGGGGGAGGGTCACGGGAGGGGGGGTTTCTGGGGATGTAGGAGCTGCTGGTTGCGTCTGAGACGGGATCCGGGTCGTGCGTGCGCCTGGGAGGGATGGGATCCGAGTCGGGATTGTAGAGCTTGTGAAGCTTGGACTGGGCAGGAGGGGAAATCTTGAGACGACGAGAAAAGTCGTCTGGATCAGCCTCTGGTGGGGGTTTTCTGGGAGAGGAGGGACGGTCCGCTCGACGGGTTGCGCTGAAAGATGAGTTGATTAGCGAGAGAGCGAGAACGAGACGATGAAAATTACAGAGCGTTTTTGCGTTGCAATGCGATCATTCGTTCTGCAATGTCTGTCGTCTGAACTGGATCAGCGTTGTTGGTGCGACGACGCGCAGGCGGTCTTGAGTTGTCCTCGACCATTTGGTCCAAACGTTGAATCCGCAGTCCAACACTCAGCTGCTGCGCCGATCGAGATCAAATTTCCTTTTTTGGAATCATATCATACATTGCATTACTAATCAAACACGTGATCACCAGGCGTGATGTCCGCCGCTCACCAAAATACTGTCAGCCAATCAGCGACGAGATATTAAAGTAAAACAATCACTTCACTCAACTCGCTTCCGGTACAGAAACTGGACGCGTCCGACGCCAGCCAGGTCACCACACCACGCATCTCGTCAGGTCGTCCGAGTCGTCCGAGCGGGTTCATCCCAGACCACTTCTCGTACAGCTCCGGCTGCTTGTCCAGGAACGCCGCAGTCATCCTGCCCCACCAGGTCACACTCACAGCCACAGTTCGTAATCCGACCCACTCACTTTGTGTAGATGTGCCCGGGCGAGAGCGTGTTCACCCGGATCCGCTTCGACCCAAGCTCGCACGCCATGCTCCGCCCCATCTGCAGCACAGCCGACTTGGACGTGTTGTACGACACCCACGCGTGGTCCCGGTTCGTGATGCTCCCCGACATGGATGCGATCAAGATGATGCTCCCGCCCCGTCCAAAACGCTCCATCTGCCGCCCTGCTGCCTGCGCAGTGAACAACACCCCCGTCGTGTTCACCTCCAGCACCTGCGCACCGCCGTCAGCGCCTCGCGTCTGCGCGCCGCTCCACTCACCTCTCTAAACTGTGCCGCAGGGTACTCCAGGCACTCCGTGTGCGGCTTCAAGATCCCCGCGGCCGCAACACAAAAATCGAACCGCTGCTCCTTGTCCCCAATCTCTTCCGCCTTCTTCCACAGCAGCTCCTGGTTTCTCACATCCCCGCTGAGGTATTCCAGCCTCGCTCCGTTTCCCAGCCTGCCCACGTACACCTGCGACGCCTTGAACTCCTCCGATGGCTCCGATGGCAGATCAAAGCAGTAAACCACCCTCGCCCCTGCTTCCGCAAGCGCAATCGCCATCTCCAGCCCAAGCCCCCTGTTCCCGCCAGAAACGAGCCCAACCCGATCCGTGAGCGCAAACTCGTCAAAGATCTTGGCGTGTGGCGTGAACGTCGTATCTTCTTTCGCCTTCAGCGCCGCCTCGATCCCCAACGGCGCGAGGGGCGATACAGACTGTACTCTCCTGTGGTCGCCATCCCAAATTAAACATCATCAATCCCCTACCGATACTCGACTCCATTGCTTACTGGGATGCCATTGCAGTCGTCGCTGAAACAGTCGTCAAAGGTGGATGTTATCGTCCAATTGAATGCCATCGCCCCTATTATACCTACCCCAAGCACCCACCCGACCACATTCTTCCCAGACCAGGCACATGAAAAACGGGCCGAGAAAATACCCGCGTCGAATGCAGATAATCCCGTCTAGGAATAAACACTTCATGCAACTCTTGTTCTCAAAAAATCCCAGACTCAGAGCTACTGTACATACACCATTCCCTCGCCCCCATGACGTCACCACTTCCACCTCGGCCTTTACCATGCGTGGTATCCGCCGGTCACCAATATACTACAAATCCGCTCAGCATTCGCGCTTCATGCCTTGCGAATCCAACACTTACTCGCTTCCAGTACAGAAACTCGACGCATCCGACGCCAGCCACGTCGCCACACCACGCATCTCGTCAGACCGCCCAAGTCGCCCAAGCGGAGCCAGCTTCGACCACCTCTCAAGCAGCTCCGGCTCCTTGTCTAGGTATGCCGCAGTCATCCTACACCAAATCACTTCATTCCTTGCCTCACTACAATCCTATCCACTCACTTGCTATAGGTGTATCCAGGCGAGAGCGTGTTCACCCGAATCTTCTTCATCCCGAGTTCGCATGCCATGCTACGTGCCATCTGTAGCACAGCCGACTTGGACGTGTTGTACGACACCCATGCGTGGTCCTGCATCAACCTTAGCTTCCCCGACATCCAATCTTCCGCTCTGCCGCTCACCCTATCTGCGATACTGCCCAACATGGACGCGACAAGGATAATGCTCCCTCCGCGCCCGAAGCGCTCCATCTGCCGTCCAGCAGCCTGCGCAGTAAACAGCACCCCTGCCGTGTTCACTTCCAGCATCTGCTTCCAATTAGTCACTCATACCCCGCTTCGCCATCGTCCTACTCACATCTCTAAACTCTGCTGCCGGGTACTCCAGGCACTCCATATGCGGCTTCGAGATCCCCGCAGCTGCAACGCAAAAGTCGAAGCGCCCTTCCTTGTTTCCAATTTCTTCTGCCTTGTTCCAGAGCAACTCTTGGTTTCTCACATCCGCGCAAAAGTACTCCAGCCTTGCTCCATTTCCCAGTCTGCTCACGTACACTTGGGACGCGTTGAACTCCTCCGATGGTTCCTCTGGCAGGTCAAAGCAGTAAACCACCCTTGCCCCTGCCTCCGCAAGCGCAATCGCCATCTCCAACCCGAGCCCCCTGTTCCCGCCAGAAACGAGCCCAACTCGATCTGTGAGCGCAAACTCGTCAAAAATCTTGGCACGGGGGGTGAACGTCGCGTCTTCTTTTGCCCTGAGCGCCGCCTCGATTCCCAACGGCGCGAAGGGCGACACAGACTGTGCTTTCCTGTGCAAATAAAGCTCAATCTCCTACCGGTAGTCGACCCCATTGCTTACTGGGATCCCATTGCGGTTGTCCGATGAGGGGTGATAATAACGAAACACCCATTCAATCTGGTAGCTAAATAGTTCTCTGTTACCGCACTAGCAGCAGAAAATTTTCAGGAAGCAAGCTGGCATGAGACCGTGTCCAGTTGACCGCCTTCCCAAAGCATGCAGGCACGGTCACCTGCATCGCAGCAGGTCAGCTGGCGAACTTTTACCGCCACAATCTTCTTTTTTTGACAGGCACAACGGCAACTGGCAGCCTATCCCAAGGCGCGGAGGCACTCAGGCTCGATCCAGTATTATAAATACGGCTATAGACTACTGGGAGGTGGCGCCTGCGAAGCAGACCTAGGGGTGACCGCCACAAATCATCCCACTGTCCAGCTCACCTTGGCTTAGCGCCAATCAGCCACATGGAAGCCCTTGATTGCTCCTCATTCTGGTGATCCCACTTCAGCACTCCGCGCGACTTTGTCTGCGTACATCGGGCAACATCCCCGGTGGCAATGGAGATGAAATGCTGATACATCTTTGGAAGGGCGTGGATCACCTTGGGCCATAGCGTGTAGTTCGTTTCACTACTGTCACAATTTTTGTCCGTGTGGCCGATTTGCACTCGGCCGTTGCACAAGCTCAAGTGCTGATAGAATTCAAGGACATCACTCCAGTTCCAGTCATCTCATCAAGTGGTTTGTTCGTAAGCACACAGTCAGCCACAACCCGTTCACCACGCGTGGTGTCCGCCAGTCACCAGTATACTGCAAACCCACTTAGCATTCGAATTTCATACCATGCCAAACCAACACTTACTCGCTTCCAGTACAGAAACTCGACGCATCCGACGCGAGCCACGCCACCACACCACGCATTTCGTCAGGGCGCCCAAGTCGTCCAAGCGGATTCATGCCTGACAGCTTGTCGAACAGCTCAGGCTGCTTATCTAGGTATGCCGCAGTCATCCTGCGCCGATTGTATGACACATTGCACAGCCACAGACATGTATCCATACTCACTTTGTATAGATGTGGCCAGGCGAGACCGTGTTTACGCGGATGCGCTTCTCCCCAAGCTCGCATGCCATGCTCCGCGCCATCTGCAACAACGCCGACTTGGACGTGTTGTACGACACCCACGCATGGCCCTGCTCCATGTTCAACGCCGTGTAATGTTCCGCGTCGACGCTGCTTACCCTGTTTGTGATGCTAGCCGACATGGATGCGATCAAGATGATGCTCCCGCCACGTCCAAAGCGTGCCATCTGTCGTCCGGCAGCTTGCGCCGTGATCAACACCCCCGTCGTATTCACATCCAACACCTGCGATCAACACATCAGCACGTTCGTGCGCACTGCGCGTCGCCCCACGTACATTCCTGAACGGCGCTGCAGCGTACTCCAAGCATTCCGTATGCGGATTTAAGATGCCAGCAGCAGCCACGCAAAAGTCGAATCGCTGTTCCTTGTCCCCAATCTCTTCCGCCTTCTTCCACAACAGCTCCTGATTGCGCACGTCCGCGCTAAAGTACTCCAGTCTCGCTCCGTTTCCCAGTCTGCTCACGTACATTTTGGACGCGTTGAAGTCGTCCGATGGTTCTTCCGGCAGATCAAAGCAGTATACCGCCCGCGCACCCGCCTCGGCGAGTGCGATCGCCATCTCCAGTCCGAGGCCCCTGTTGCCGCCAGAAACAAGCCCAACCCGGTCTGTCAGGGAAAACTCGTCAAAGATCTTGGCGCGGGGCGTGAACGTGACGTCTTCTTTTGCCTTGAGTGCCGCCTCGATCCCCAGCGGCGCAAGGGGCGACACAGACTGTGCGTTTCTGCCGTCCGCATCTCAAGATCAAGATTGATTGCAATCGTCGGTGTCAATCACTCACTGCGATGTCATTGTGGGTGGCGAGTACAAAGAGCTGTCGATCGAAATCTGATCCATCGCTACCTAATATACCACTGCCGGGGGCCGTCTTCGCTTGCATACGTGAACGTCCAGCTGACCACGTGCTTCCCAGACCATGAGCACGGGTGGGTTTGTGAGTGGGAAAGACGAGAGATGATGATCTATCAGGCATGTATCGACGAACAGTCCTGGCAGAAGTCCTTTTTTCGGGGTCAAATCATGCACTATCCGAGCCGCAATACACCATGATGCATCCACGCCGTTCCGTCCGTCCCACAGATTTGATCTTTGGTTGCCATAAGAATAACGGTCGGCCAAGGGTTTCAGTGCACAGGATGTCCCATCAAAGGTCGAATGCACGGCTGGGGGTTGGTATTGCCCGTTCGCCTTGATGGCTCCACCACGAAATTGGGCGCAAGATGCCGTAGGTACTGACATCGTTTGTGCACGTCATCAGTGTATTTCGGAACGTCCAATAAATCGAATCCTTGTATAAATAGCCCAGCGAAGCAAACACTGCCAATGGGGGTGGATGATGAAATTCACCTTGTTTCAATGTGGGGTTGGGCGTGCCTTTTACTTGATGATTCTGAGCGGGTTCTCTCCGTAGGTGAAACCATAGGGACCCGTGTAATGACATGCAAGCATTCGTTGTCTTGAACTCACCGTGCTGACGCTTCTGGAAGACGCGCGGTTAGGTTAGGTTGAAAAGAACGTCTTCACGTCATCGACCGAGGATCTGCGTTGCCTTGTGGGGCATGTGCACAAGAGGATGTTCCACACATCAAGATCAAGGGCCGTTCGAAGGACGGACGTGCGAACGGTTTTTCGTTTGGAGGCGGCGGAAGATTGAACTGACGGTGGCACACGACGCGCGTGCTCGCCTCGACAGCTCTGTACAGAAGCGAATGGCGATTCAAAGCCAAGAATAGATGGGCAACCAGACTGGTCACGACCACGCGGGGACTGCAGACGTTGGGTCGCCGAATGGGAGCGAGCGAAACGGCAGGAGTGAGGGTGACGACAAGGCGGCCGTTGGACGACAATGTGCCGAGTTCTTTTCAGACCAGCAAGTCGTGAGCGTGCATGCGGGGCTGACGCATCTACAAAGCCTCCGAGCACACGTATCAAATAGGGACGTCCTTGTGTCTTCGACCCTATACACCCCTGACGAGCCTACAGCACGACAAGCTCATTTCCGCAATTATGAACGTTCCAACAAGGTACGCACATAGTAGATATGACGGTTCGCGCGGCCAAGTCGGATTGCCGCTCATATCTAAAGAAGGCTGGCAAGTCACCCCAAACTTTAAAGACGGTTCGTCCAAGTGCGTTAGTAGCTGACGCAGATGTTATTTGAGTGCGTTCGGATATTACAATTAGCTCGTCTACCGGTCAAGTCTCCCGCCAATCAAGTAGAAATCGTATGGATAGGATAGGTAAGCTGTCACTCCATGATGACATGATCATCTCGCGGGCTTCCGTGCTTCTAACCACCATTAGGAACCCCCTGCCACAAACCATAACTTTTTCCGGGTGTTGTTTGCCAAAGTCGGATTGTGCCTAAGTGACATGGATAAGCTGTTTTCGTAGAGGCACGAAAAGAACAAGGACTGACCATCCTCTGAATGGATAGATGCGTCAACGTGATCACAATCAGATGGCGGTGCTGGATGTCACGGCAAAGGTACGACGCACCACTACCACTTGCATACATTTCTCCATCTGGGCTAAACTCGACGCAGTGCACCGGACCATGGTGACCTTTCAAAACCTCCCATTCTTCACCGTTGATGCCGTGTACTCGAACCCATTCGTCGCCGAGACTTCCAGTGACAAAGCGGTCCTTCCAATCGGGGTGGATGGAGGCAGATGACGGGGAATAAGAGAGGGTGACAGAGTGAATCGGATCGCCTCCTGGCAAAGCAGGTATAAACGCCACGGATCTCCCTGAGGTGACGACGAGTCGTTGTGTGGCTGCAGAGAGTTCCATGGAGGAGATGGGATTTGAAAACGTAAGGCTGCTGGTAAGCTGGCGGGTCCGGAGATCCCACCATCTGAGAAGATGGAGATGTGAACACATTGTAGCTAAAAATTGCGGAGAGGGGGAGGCGCACTTTACGATGCCATCTTCGCCGGCAGACACACCAATATTATCATGTACGTAGACAACGCTCTTTACTGTCATGTCATGAGAAGTGGCAGCAGGATCACCGAGAAGATCCGGTTCCACATCTGGGCGGTGTACATCAAAGACGCGAACCTTTTTTTCTTGGCCACCAGTCAAAATGCGAGAGCAATTACTGGAGGAAGCAACCGTTCGAACGATGTGATTATGGGGGAAAGAGTGGAGTGCCCTTCCAGAGAAGGTATCCCAAACTTTTCTGTATGGAAGCAAGTATGAGGGTCCTAGTTCCATTGGACACGCGGTACGCACGCTGTGAAATCTGCGCTGGCGGATACAGCTTTTGAACTGTCAGCAGAGAGTTTGGTGCACCATACGGCGCCTTTGTGGCCTAGAAACGTGCCGATCCAATCACCGGTCCACTCTCTAAGCATAGGATTGCCGTCCTTGCAGCTGGAGACAAGCAAGTAGGTGCGATCATCGAGAAGGTTGGAGAAAGAAAGATGGGTGACAGGACGAGTGTGACCGGGAGCGACGAGAGGGATAGACTTGAAAGGTTGAGTGGTCATCTAAGTCAGGTCGTCAAAGAAGAAGGCGAAGTCTGAATGAACACCTTTGACAAGCCTTTCATTTCCCACGGTGTGCTCTGCAAGGTTCCTTTGATGGCATCATGGGCAGACAACCAGGCTGGCAGACACACAAGCACATACGTACGACAGTATGACGACGACGACGACGACGACGATGATCCTTGTCGAGTTCTCGATTGAACCCTGTTCCCGGCTGTCGGTCCGTCTCCAATTCCACGACCACCATGGCAGGTCAACTTATCGCATCCATCTCGAAAACGGCCCTGTGACGACATAAATTTCAATCAGACCAGTTTTCAATCATTGGCCGAACCCGGAAAGCTGTACAATGTCGGTCACGGTGGGCATCGTAGGTATGCGTCAACGGCGACCCTAATGGCGTGCTTCTGTCCCATGCCGGCACCATATCAAGTCGCGGCTGATGCATTCCGTGGCTTCTTCCTGGTGATTACGGTCCACTCAGCGGAACCGTGCGATCGTTTCGCAGCTTCGCAGACCATAAAACCCGCGAACCCATCCCCCGTTTTGCCCATCCTCTGCCCTCATGGCGTCCACCGTCAAGTCCGTCGCCAAAAAGGTGGTTGCATATCCCGAAGACGGCGTCACCGTCATATCCTCCACAACCTACGTCCAGGATCGACTCGGGCATCCCAAACGAGCCGTATGTCACTTTACCTCCGAACCCCTGGTCCACTTGGAGAGTCGCTCACCCTGTGGTCTAGATAATTGATTATCTCAGCAGCCTATTCCCCATCCTTGGTTGGATTACTCGATATAGTACGTCGTCCAAATCAATCATACGGATAGGCTCACTCTCATTTCAGATCTGGGCTGGTTATCCGGTGACCTCATCGCTGGCCTCACCGTTGGCATCGTCCTCGTCCCTCAGGGGATGTCCTATGCCCAGGTAGTACTCTTCTCTCTCCTCCCGCTCTTTCCTCGCTCACCTTCTCCCTCTTAGCTTGCAACTCTTCCCCCTCAATATGGTCTCTATTCTTCCTTCGTCGGCGTCTTGATATACTGTGTACGCGCCCCACCCCATCCACTTTTCCCTTGTATTAACTCCCTCTAGTTCTTTGCTACATCAAAAGATGTATCCATCGGTCCAGTCGCCGTCATGTCTCTTACTACCGCTCAGATCATCGCCGCGATCGACGCCAAATTTCCCAACAAGTGGCAGGCACCAGAGATAGCGACCACAGTTGCATTCGTCTGTGGCTTCATCGTCCTTGCAATCGGTCTTTTGAGGCTTGGCTGGCTTGTCGAGTTCATTCCTGCTCCTGCCGTGAGTGGCTTCATGACTGGCTCTGCCATCAATATCGTCTCGGGTCAAGTCCCCGGATTGATGGGTATCACTGGTTTCAAGTCCGTCTCTTGTTTTTTATCACACCCCATCATCCATATCTTCTCTCAACAGTACCAGAGCTGCCACATACAAGGTCATTATAAATACCCTCAAGGGCTTGCCGAGGACTACTCTCGATGCAGCATGGGGTTTAACCGGCCTCGTCGCCCTATATGCCATTCGTATGGTTTGCTCCAGGCTCCAACAACGTTTTCCTCGCAGGAGTGAGAACGGTCCGATCGGCACTCCGATACCATCACTGATATCCTTGCTTAGATCGCTTATTCTTCTTCGTCATGGTCGCTAGGAATGCGTTTGTCATACTCGTCCTGACCATCGCAGCCTGGTTATACTGCCGTCACCGAAAAACAAAGTCTGGGTATCCCATCAAGATTCTTCAAACAGTTCCCAGAGGTTTCCAAAACGTCGGTCCCGTCACCATCGATTCCCAGTTGGTCCAGGCCCTCGCTCCCCAGCTGCCCGTCGCCACTATCATCCTCTTGCTCGAACATATTGCCATCGCAAAATGTATGTCTGAACGCTCCACACACCCACACGTCCTGACGTTCACCCAAAGCGTTTGGTCGAGTGAATAATTACAAAATCAATCCCAACCAAGAGTTGATTGCTATTGGCGTTGCAAACACTGTCGGCAGCGTATTCCACGCTTATCCTGCCACTGGTTCGTTCTCACGTTCGGCATTGCAACACAAGTCAGGTGTTCGCACCCCTGCCAGTGGTATTGCAGCAGCTATCGTCGTCGTCGTTGCATTGTATGGTCTAACCCCTGCTTTCTATTGGATCCCCAATGCCGCCCTCTCCGCGGTCATCATACACGCTGTCGCAGATCTCGTCGCCCCACCTGCTCAGGTATATACGTACTGGCGTATATCACCTCTGGAGTTCTTTATCTGGCTTGCTGCAGTATTAGTCACCATCTTCTCTACCATTGAAGATGGCATATATACCTCGATCATCGCCTCCATGGTCCTCTTACTCGTCCGGATTGCCCATCCTCGTGGTTATTTCCTCGGCAAAGTCACGTTGACCAACCCTCAGGATGATACCGAAAGTCGCGACATTTTTCTCCCTCTCTGTTCTGACGGCGTTACCAACTCTGGAGTCGAGGTCAGACCACCCCCACCTGGCGTTATCATCTACCGCTTCGAGGAGAGCTATCTCTACCCCAACTGCTCGATCGTCAATTCAACCATCGTAGACTACGTAAAGGCAAATATGCGCCGAGGCATTGATGTTAGCGAAGTAAGACTTCGAGACCGTCCTTGGAATGACCCGGGCCCCGCCGCCGGTGGAGTCGAAGCAGCTCGAGCAATAAACGAAGGAAAACCAAGGCTTCGTGCAATCGTTCTCGATTTTTCTACCGTGTAAGCTTGGCCACTGTCGAACTTGAGCGATCTTGACGTAGATTTTACTAGGTCCCAGATTGATACCACAGCCGTACAGGCCCTGATCGATACCCGCAACGAAGTTGAGCGGTGGGCCGACGGACCCGTGGAAGTAAGGACAACCATCCATCGGCATCGCGCTGCCACTAAACGTCATTTCAGTTTCACTTTGCGTCGATACTTTCCCCGTGGATACAACGAGCATTGGTCGCCGGTAGCTTTGGTACTGGTGCATCGACCGACCTACCCGAAGAAGTTGCACGTGTCGTCACGTACCATGATGAACGCCGAGATGCGTGGAAGGCACAAGCGGAAATCCAACGAACAGACGTCGAAGCGCCCGTTGCGTCTCAGTCCTCTCTACCTCAGCAGAGACGAGGAGTGACGGAGAATGCACCCCTTCTGACTGGCGCGACGCCGTTTTTCCACTTTGATCTAGTTGCTGCCTTGCGGGCTGTAGAACTCAACAGCTCTGAGCAGGGTCTCTCTCGACATGGAACACTGTCAACTAAGCAGGGTGACAACTCGACGTCTTAAATCGTCTGTGAGTAGGATGATCAGCGGTCACCATATAGTATTATTATCCAGGACTGGTCGTTCGAGGCTTTAGGCGTGTCTTACTGTACATAGCGTGTCCTGCTAGTCTTTTCGTTGTTTATTACTATGGTCGCTTTTCGGGCCGGACCGGTACAAATTCTAAACTTCATTCTCCATGTTCCTGAGGGCTCTGGATCAGGTTTTCCGGCCGGGACACGTCCCAACAATGGCCCGAAGACGCATTTCCCTGTCTGCGTCGCGCTCCTTCTCGACAACCTCAGCGAGTTTTGCTGGCCATAGCAAGGTCCCGAGTACTTTCACGGTGTCGCCAAGTCTTCGTGGCTGACCACACCCCTGGCAGTGGTCGAAAATAAAGCACCGGAAAGGCGCAGAGGACGTCAAAAAATCTAAAACATATGGCAAAGCTGCCCGCGTAAGTGCTGGCACCCCCGAGAATTTCCCGACTCATCATTGTGGACGCGTGTGTGCTAGGAGATCGTCTCTGCAGTAAAAGGTATGCTCAACCTACTACGACACGATACGAGCCTCACGCGCCCCCACAGCAGGTGGTTCTGCCAACCCGGAGCAAAACAGTCTCCTGAACGTGGCCATCCGACGAGCCAAGGACGCTGGCGTTCCCAGGGAAAACATCGAGAACGCGCTCGAAAAGGTAGCGGGCGCATGCGCATGCGCGTGACGGCACTCTGATTCCACGTATTGTGCAGGCGGAACGCACCAAAAGCCACGGCCAAGCGATGTTGTTTGAAGCCATCTACGGCGGTACGGTCGGCATCCTCGTGTGAGTGTGTCCGCGCGACACGAAAGCATCCCCCCAAAGACCAACAGGACAGCCATGCAGCGAATGTCGGTCGGATAACGTCAACCGCACGGTGAAACAGGTCAAGGATCTCTTGAACTCGTACGGGTGCGCGTTCCCTCGCTTGTGCGGTGGGTTTTCCGGTCCCTTATTCTCTGCAGGGCACGCTCCGCGCCCGTCAAATTCATGTTCCAGCAACGAGGCTACGTAAGAGTGCGTGTCGGCGACGACATGGAGGCCCTTTTGGACCAGGTCATGCATGTGTGCTCGATCGACTTTGCGGAATGGAGCGAGGAGTCTGGTCAACATGGGGTGGAGGTGCGTCGCGGCGAGGAGCTCCTGTTGGTTTCGTTCATGACGCGTGCGTCCAGTTGGTCTGTCCACCCGAAGACCTCGGCAGGGTTATGAAAGCGATATCTAATTTTGCGCCCACGTCCCCACTTTGCGAGGTCCTCAGGAGCGAGGTCAACTGGGGACCGCTCGAATCGCAGGTTGAGGGTGGAGAGACCGAGGAAATGGATGACTTGATAGAGGCGCTGGAAGAAAACGACGACGTCGAGCGAGTGTACACGACGTTGGAACCGAACCATTTAATCGCTGATATTTCATAGAGCAGACTAGATATGACAACTCTGGAAGCATGGAAAATATGTGCTGAACTTGCACATTGAGAATCTTTCGAGATGTTATCGTGAGTTCCTCTTGGTCGCAGATGCAGAATGCACCAGCATGTCCGACAGATCTCATTGCGCTCCTGGCAGGGATGTACATGATAGATATCGCATTCACAGATTTGTGTGGGTGCATGACTCATATGCCCTTTTCTGGTCCGACGTAACGAAGGCCTCGGTCACAGAGCGAGGCGATAATCGGTTCTTCATATTCGCTCGTATAATTTACAGACAAAACGCGGACCGTCTTACTCAGTACGGCAAAAGCCGCGGAAAGCCCTAAATTCGCAAGTCTGGATGAAGACGTATCCAAGCAAATCCTCCAACCCCACCAAATTCGACAAGCTGCGCCTCCAATGCTTGCTGGATATACTCCCTGAATCCCGGTACCCCTGCTTGAGAGTATACGACCGGGTCAAACATTTGCCCCACCAAAGATCTGCGGGGTTCATGAGTGCCCTCGGCGCGTAACCGAGCAAGGGTATCTATAAGAGGTTGGAAAGGGGCTGGTATAGAGCTCCAAAAAGCGGTTTCTTGTCGGTTAGCTGGCGAAGATGGAAATGTGTGATTGCTTTCGAACGGTCTAGGTCCTGGAGTTTGGAATATCGCCGTATTCTCGATCATCTCGGTAACTGTTGCTGATGGCTGCTGGATCACATTCGATGGATCAAGCGTGGGGGACGAGAAATTACTCGAGGCGAACTGAGTAGTCGTAATCGCATCCACTCCGAACCAATTGGGATGCAGCGCAATCCACGCGTCCCCTTCTCTGCCGCCAAGCTCGATTACGCCCGCTTGTTCTGCCAAGGCGGTGTAATCTCTGAATCTTGATACTCCAGCACGTTGATAGACTTGTGCATCTGATTTTACAAGCTCCACTGCGATTATCGAACGTGTAGGACGGGTGGTACCTCTCGCGCGCGCGGCAAGCAGGAGGTGGATGAGTGGACCAAACATGGTCCACTGTACTGTTTCACTGTCTTCACGTGTCGATGGCGTCTGTGAGCGGGAGCCGCTCGAAGAGAACGCTGATGCGGAGCCCGGTGCAGATTGTGCTCGAATGTTCGATGCACGCGGCGATGGAGCAGACTGCGCTGAATCAACGCTGTCACCTAGGAGACCTCCTGCAGAAAGAGAAGTGTGCCTGCTCAAAGGGGAGTTCGTGCAGTGCAAGTCCACGTTTCTGTCCGATAAAGGATGCATCGTGTGCGATGCAACAAAGGAAGGGCAGGTTGGCTGTGCGAAATCAACATCGCAAGTTCCGTCCGAGTGTACGATAGACTGTTCGCAGTCTGGCTCGTCGTTCTCGATACGCTGGCCGGTTTCCTTTGAAGCTCCGATATCCTTCATTCGAGGGGTGTAGCGTACGAGTGGGGGAGTTGTCTTTGTCTGAGCCAGGGCGGGAGATGCAGGGTCGACCGTCGTGTAGGAGTGAACCGACTGTGACATCGTTGGCGCCTTTTTCATTACAAAGGGCGATGGCAAACAGCTTAGTTTATCGGCGGCGGAGGAAGTAGTCAAATTCCCCGAGATTCTGGACGAGTCACACATCAAAGGGCCAGGTTCGAGGGGCGAACGAACGACGATTGATGAGGGAGGGCCATCATGATGCAAAGGTAATTCTAACTCGTCGAGGGAGGGTAGAGATCCCTTTTCGGGATTGGTAGTGTTGGTGAGATCGGAAATGCCGGGTCTAGTTGCAGTCCAGAATTGCGGATTCTTGGTAGGGGTGTGGTGTTCCAGAGCGGGAGGCGATTGAGAGACGATGGTGGCACTACGTGCGCGTGTGGTTCCTGTGGAAACAGAGGCGTGTCGAGAACGGGAAGGCGTCTTTGGAATGGGCAAGCCAGCGGGAGCCGAGTCGCTGCCGGTATCGGTGAGTTTCTTGGACGAGCCAGGGTTAAGGGGAAATTCGCGGGTGGAATCGAAGCTTTCTGTATTCTTGGAATGCCGCGAGGATTCAAGAAGATCGCGGGCAGTTACACGTCGTAGCCTTGCGGCAGGATTGGAAGGAGCGAGGATGTCGATGTCGTCGTCTTGGAGTTCTCTCAAGAGCTTGGCTACGAGGGATGGGTCAAGTTCGATATAAGGCTGCCTAACGGTGTGAGTAGGGTTTGGTGGGTCTGTACGGGTTCTCATTACGGCTGTACTCCAGTCGATGACAAGGGAGGCTTGACTCTCGAGAGAGGGGGAGGTGTGAGGGGAAGGTACAAGTAAGATGACTTGGTACTTGCGAAGTTTCAGGATGGATATGGCATAAGCGTAATCACGATCGCCGGTAATGAGGAAGATGGTGGCTGGGGTGGGATGATCGACTGCGAAGGCAAGCATGTCGACTGGAGGAGTCAACAAGGAGGAAAGGGAAGAAAAGGTGGGTACACACCCAGGATCATCTTATCGACGACGTCCTTTTTGCCATTGTGGGGACAGTCGATGATGGAAACGCCGGAAGACTGGAGCTCAGAACGGAGGGGCAGGGACTTGCTGGACTGGGCAGAAATATCGAGATAAGCTCTAAAGGATGAAACAGAGCCGAATAGACGGGCTATGCGGGCGATATTGTTGACGATATCATAACCTAGACCGTTTGAACTGGAAGGGGGGCTGCAGTTCTCTAGAGGGAGAGAGGGGTGAGTGGAAGACGCTGAGAGTGATGACAAGACAGACCGTAGTCCCAAAAGATGGCGACTTTGGGAAGATCAGACATGGCAAGCGGGGAACTTGGGAGGGGAGGAGGGGATTTGGATTTGTACTTGGAACATGCAGGCTTGGGTGCGTTGGATGGGAGCGGAAGCACAGCACAAGATCTGGATGGCGGCGCCACAGAACGGCCCACGCGAAGTACAGCATGTTCCTGTGAAGGAAATGTCTTACGAGGCGGATGCAGCGCAGCACCAGCATTGTCAAATTGCCGGGGGCGAGCTATCGGCGCGAAGGAGAGAATCGGACAGAGAACCTATCGTATTACATCGGAGACAGGGATATCAACATGTAAACGAGCAAGATAGGGTCTACTTGACTTTCCGTTGGAGTTTGCTGAGGTGGTAATTGATGGACGGCCTCTGTGGTTTTGGGTAGACGGGCTGGTGGGAGGACAGGCTGGTCAGCGGGTGGATTGCGTAGTGGTTCAAACGGGGACGTACGGTGGTGCGCATGCAATTGAAGAGCGCGTCTGCCACCTCCTTGCATTTCGCGGGATCCGCAGAAAGCACGTCGCCGGTGGCAGCCCAGCAACCAAGCATGGCGACGAACTCGGCCTTGCACGGCGACGGTCGATGCACTGGACGATGGCGACGGTCAACGTTGACGACGACGACGACGACGTGGAACGCACATTTTGTCGGTCTCACTTTTACCTGCGCGATGTGAACCATAACGAATACGTGTTCGGCAATTTCCGACCCACGTCGATCTAGTACTCAACACCTACGATGCCCTCCCTCAACAAGAACAACGCTGGTAAAAGTAAACTGACAGTGTCTTTGAGAAGATGGCTCACCGTAACACAGCCGTCAAACGTATCATGCAAGAGGCCAGAGAACTTGCAAACGACCCTTGCACCGATTATCACGCCGCCCCTCTCGAGGTATACACGCCTGGTCTACTCTATATTTGATATGCTCACACTTCCGAACAGGACGACATCTTCGTACGTCCCCAGCTCTCTTTTCCCCCCCTCTGCCCTCTTCATATCTCCCCGCCCGCCTCAGGAATGGCACTGCACCATCAGAGGCCCCCCCGGCACCGAATTCGAGGGCGGCCTCTATCATTTCCGCATATTGCTCCCCGCAGAATACCCCTTCAGACCTCCCTCTCTCATGATGCTCACCCCAAATGGTCGTTTCGAACTCAACACAAAGGTATTCATTTACCCGACACGTTCCTGTTCCATGTTCATCCCTTGCCCTGACAGATTTGTATTAGCTTCACAAATTGTTCGTCCTCTCCGCCGTTTCACGCTCGGTCTAGGCTAACCTATCCTTCAGATCACGAGGAAGAATGGCAGCCTGCCTGGGGCGTGCGAACAGGTCCTTCTCTTTCTCTTTAATACCTATCGAACCCTCTCTCATCCCTTCTGACAGCTATCCTAGGTCTCCAGGGCTTTTTCCCTCTCAAGGGCTCGGCTGCCAACGGCGTTGGTTCCGTCGAGTACCCTGTATCCGAGCGCAAACGTTTGGCACTCGTGTACGCGTTCATTTACACAACCGCGCTTGTCTCCCCTCTCACAATCCGCCTCATTTAAGATCGCGGGAATGGGCCTGTCCCAAGTGTCAACAATCTAACTTAGTTTCTCTTCCGGACCCGCCACAGCTCGCGGTCTCGAGCCTTCACCAGCCCGCAGGGTTCCGAGGACTTTCTCGCGCTCAAGATCGCTTGGAACCTCCTGTCACTCAATCACCACCCACTCCACTCCCAACCCCCCCACAACGTTTCTCTACCCCCGAAACACCCATAACAGATCCAGATCCTTTGATCCCCTCGACGCCTCCCGTTGCTCAACGCCCATCGATCGCTCAGGAGCGCGACAGCCCAATCGTAAGTCAGGCAGAACCCATCCGCGGCCCTCCTTTCCCCGTCCATCATCGCTCTCCCCGGCCACCGCTCTTGCTGGATACTGCGATCTGTCTGTTGCTCGTGTTGCTCGTAGCATTGTTGTTCAGGCGGGTTCTGTGAGTACCCCCATACCTGGTTTGTAGTGTGATCATCTATCATCTTCTGGACGTTCCGCTGCCCGTAGGATCATGTACTTTAAAAACACACGCCCAAATATAGACCGCAACGTCGGACGTTTCTAGACCGAACTTACTGTGCAACTCAATACCTTTGATCGAGCCTCGCTAAATCGGGCTGGTCTGCAATCTCGTTATGTCAGCTTCACTGATCAGAGATTTGTCAACTGAACACTCCAGGTTGGATATATAACCGACCGTTCTCCTTCGTTTTCTTCAGCAGCTCTGACCGCCCTCGACCACTTTTTACAGTCATGCCATTCTCCCTCGTCGTACACGACACCTTTTCGCTCAACCCCACCAAAAAGCGTTCGTGCCTCCTCAGCCCCAGGCGTTCGGATGCCGTTCCTGTCCCTCCCTCTCTCGTCAACTCCCCCTACCTCTCCTCGCCAAACAGCGTCTTCCGGCGCAAGTCGTCTGTCCTCAGATGGCCTTCCCAGGAGGAGGACGAGTGGCTCCGGGACATGGTTCCTGTAGATGGATTTTTGACATCCGATGTCGGATCAAAATCAGAGGCGTCTGCTCCCTCGACCCCTTCGCCGACATCCTCGGAAAACCCCTTCGCTAGCTTGCTTGTTCCTCACTCCCCAATGCTGCGACCACGCTCTACCGACCCTGATAGCCCCACACCCACCAAGCGTGCGCTGTGTGGCATGGGCACATCTCACAGCTAAACAAGGTCGCCTACCATTTTTTACGTCGTAATGACTGTCAAGAAACGTTTTCAGCACGAGGAACGCTGATGGAGTACCTCTTTTCTTCACATTTCTGTTCTTTTTTGGGTTTTACGTGGGCATAGGGAACGCTTGGGTTATTCGGGTACTTGTTGATCGTTCAACTTCGGGTATATTTTGGGGACTCACGATGAACATTGAAAAGCATATTTATCACTCATCGACCGCATTTGCATATTGTATAACTCATATTATCTCCATAAAACAAGTAGACAGGCTGTTTGATCATGTAACGGTATTACATAGCACAGTGGGGACCAAGCGTAAAGCAGAACAATCATTTCTTCTTCGCGGCACTGACACTCAGTACAACGACGTCTTCGTCCTCTAGGTTGTAACTCGCGATCGTGCTCGAATTCGTCAGCATCTTACCCATGTAAGATATTCGCATCTTTGAAGCAGGCAGCGTGCTCCCTGTCGTCTGAATGAATCGCTCGCGGAGCGTCGAAACAAGCAACGTGAGCGGCAGATCGGAGATGGGCACCATTTTCCCGTCGAGCTTCCACTCCGGTTTCGAAGGTTCATTTGGAAGTTGAATAAAGAGAGAGATCGTGTACGGGTGCATGCTGATCCAATCTGCCTCAGGATACAATGCACCGCCTGGAAGTTTTGCAATTTTTTGCCTCTTAATTTGGGGTTGTTCCTCAACACCGTCCATTTCGTCTGCACTCCGCACCATACCAACCTGTGGACCAGCCGTACGGCCAGGGTGCATGCCAGCAGAGGGCGGCTGAAAACCAAATGGCTGTACAGCATCTGGTCCCTGATAGTGGAGTGGTGGTAACATGACCGGTGGTTGGTTGGAGTAAACGGACGCTGGTTGGGGCCCTGATGACACGGTGGCCGCAGAGTATCCCGGGTGAGATACAGACCCCGGGGCCTTGATAGGTGGTGCTGGCAATGATGCAGGGGCTGGTGGGAGCGTGGTCATCGGGGGAGGTGGAGCTGCAGCAGGCCCAATACCGGGTCCGATCGCATTCACGTCTTGTGGCCCGAGACCCTTGGCACGGTGAATTGCTGCAATTTGCTCGTCGAAATTGACATTGAGGGAATACTTGTCCATCGTGCTGACTTTGGTTGCGGTATGCCCATCCCAGACAACCTTCTCCCTCTCCTTTCGACGTTCTCGTTCCTCTTCTTCTTCCTTCTTTCGGCGCTCCTCGTCTGCCTCGGCACCAAAGATATCGACACGAGTACGGGCGAGGTCCTTGAGTGATGAGACAACGTCGGCACCCCGCAAGAGCTCCGAAGCTTGAACTTTCCGCGCTTCCAAGGCATCTCGTTGAGACTTCCATTTGGGGTCTAGCAACTCGATACGCATATGTTCGTCGAGCTCATCCACTGGGATTTGCTGACCGCAGATAGCACAAGTAGTGAGCGCAGATGTCTTTTTGGCGCCGACTGACACAATTCATTAGAGGAACACGATTACGAAAACAAGACCACTCACGCTTAGGCACATAATCAGACTTGATTTTCATTGGGCCTGCACTGCTTGCATTGGCTTGCATGACCCTCGCACGTTCCAGCTCCCGCATTCTTTCCTCTTCTTCACGTTGCTTCCGGTGTTGCACTTCCTCGTCCTCACTCTCGCTTTGTTCCATTGCAGCATCCTCACCTTCCGTTGTGGAAATGCCGGCGCCACCAACAGCGGCGGCAGCTTCCGCTTCCGCTGCTGCCTGTCTCGCGCGGTGAGCTTCAATGTCGTCGGCGGTAGTCTCCATGATCATCGCAGCCATGCGCTTCTGCGCGAGTGTCATGTTTTCCACCTCCTGAACGTTCATGGGTGGCGGTAATTCCGAACTTGCATCAGCAACGGTGAATTCGATGGTCTGGACAATAGCATAGTCATGCCAATCGATTTCGGCAAAGGCCACTGTGAATGGATGTCGGTCTCTCTGAGCGACAGAAGTAACACAAAGACGTACATTTTTCCGCTTCTTGATCGTCCTGGCGCTTCTTGTCTTGATCTCTCTTCAACCGTTCCCATCGCGCATATTTTTTTGACTGTTCAAGAGCTTTCCATTGCGACCCTCTTTGTGCGCGCTCGTGGATATATGACATCAACTCCTTGCTCGGGTACAAGACTCTTAAATACTGTTCCACCAGGCGATTGAAGTAACCGAAGAGAGAGTGATTTGGTCTCAAAAAGTCGAATTGATAGTTACGTCCTTCTCTTTGAGAGAGGGAGGCAAGGAACGTACGACCACGGCGGGCAGTGAAAAGGGCGGTCAGTTTCATGATGTCACTGCGGGCGCAGATGAGAGTTATTCAGAGATGATCAACGACACGTCACTCACAGGTCAATCGGACTGATACTCGGGAGAACCATGACGAACTGGGGCTGAGGTGGTTCGGCACCAAGGTCTTGCTGGACCACCGGCTGCTTTTCACCCTCCCCGACCTTTTCCTTTTCCGGGGATATGTCCTCTACATCCTCCCCGGCAGATATTCGGTCCATACGATGCCTGTAGTAAGCATGATAAGGGTCCGCAGGGTTGAGGAACGAGAACTTTGGATCCTGACGCTGATTCTCGCGAATCTTGTCCTCAAACTGGGGAGGGTTAGCGGAGCGGGCGACAAAGGACGCGGTTCTGTCAATGACAACTGAGGAAGAAACGTCAACAACACGTCGTGCTCAGAGACCGACGGACGACTCACTTTTTAGTTCTGGGGGAGGAAGAATAAGACCGCTAGTGAATCTAAGTGAGGACTCCTTGACCAAGTCGATGTCGCCATCGAGGGCGTGTCCATTCAATACGGGCGTTGCCTGTGTTTCGACTGACATCGTCGTCGTCGTCAAAGACGATGAGTACTTGAGGGTGTCGGAGATTGAAAATGTTACCAGCACGATCTCGGTACTTTGGTTCCGCTGCTCCCTCGATCTTGGAATATGTTCGGCGCGTTCCACCCAACGTCTGCTACGCTCGGCGGTCTCTTATGGTCAGTGCTGTGCTTTCAGGAGGTCAAAAATATTGAGCTCGCTGCAGGAAAACGCCTTGGAAGTTGTCTGTAACCCGCAAGGCCAACGCGCGTGCCCGGCTTAAGAAGGTGGACGCGGTCATCGAGGCCGTTCGTGCCAGTGGCGTCCAGTGCAAGGCCTTGGTGAGCACCATACCCCACGGATGTGGTCCGGTGACCGGACAGTCTCAGGACCACGCCCTGCTCCTGCCCAAAGAGCATGAAATGCCCGCAAAGGATAAATACACTGTGTTTAGCTCGACTGCTCGTGGGTATCGGAAGGGTATTCATAAAGTACCCAAGTGGACAAGGGTATGTTTCCCTTTTGCACTGAACCATTCTTTATTCCTCATGGTCGGCCTCTAAAGTTGACGCTGCGGGTCAATCCAAAAGGCTTC
The DNA here is from genome assembly GCA_038090395.1 of Boletales sp. KT-2023a. Taxonomy (NCBI): domain Eukaryota; kingdom Fungi; phylum Basidiomycota; class Agaricomycetes; order Boletales; species Boletales sp. KT-2023a. Next base: position 121,651 of record JBBPMP010000017.1, read on the forward strand.
TAAAATCAGTATGCTACTTTTATCTACATCACGGCGCGCGAACGAGCCACCCCGGATAAACACTAAAACAGCACCACATGTATTTTTCCCAGTCTGATTCCCTCAAGCACCTTGGGGGCCCCAAGGACCGTTTTGAATATCTGCTCCCGGCTCTCTGGTATTTCGAGCAGGTTGCGCTTCTTGGCATCACGAAAGGAGAGGTCAAGAATGACGTGGGTGAGCTGGGACACAGATAGCGCGTCTGGGAAGAGTTAAATCGAACATGGTTTCGGTCCCATTGCACCCACCCGTCTCACAGAGAAGTTTCCCTATTCTGCCGGGTGTGCCAGCGGCAGAGCCAATCTTTGACCGTTTGAGATATGCAACGTGCTCTTCCAGCTTAATATGTTTTGCGAAAAGCTTAGCGACATCACCACCCTTATCGCCACGCAGTCTCTTATCCTTGAGAATTCTGGTCACATCGGCCACCCGGAGTGCTGCCCCGGCAACGTATAGCAAGGTGGGTGTACCTGGCGACTTAGATCGCTGCGAGAGCCTCTTGTGCAACGGGGGAAGAACTAGCGGGAATAAATCGACCGTTGGACTTGGTTTCGCAGCGAGAGATCACCTTTGATGATGAAATCAACCAGACGATCCAAAGACCTCGACTCCGTCCATTGGGTCGTGTCTGATATTGCTGTTTCTGTCTGCGGTTTAATCAAGATCGCGAAGAGACGAACGTGCTGGGGGTGCTCACCAGGAATGCGAATGTCGTTCAGCTCGAGTTTGGTCAGCTCTGGAAGCGCCTTTGCTTGCATGGCGGACACGTAGTCCGCGAGCGTGTGGGCCGGTTGCGCGGCGACGGAGACGCCTTCTGTTACTTCTACTGTTTCTGCGAGCCTCCGCCTCTACGACAGTCTGTCAACATCGTCGCAGCTCATCCTGGGACGGTTCGAGTGACCTTTGCCTGTCTCTCCTTTTCCTTTTCACTACGCTTCCGTTTTGCCGAGTCCGCCTTGCCTTTTGGGGCGGGTTCGTCCTCTTCATCTGCGCTGAGGAGACCGTCTGCACCCTGGCGAGGGTCAAATACAGCGTCTTCCTCGCCAGAGGAGGCAACCAGCTCATCTGGAACGAAATCGTCCTCGAGGTCGTCGCCATGCTGGGCAGACATGAGTGGGAGAGAACACAAGACGAATCTGGAAATGGACCTTTGGCCCACCACCTGACAGACACCACCAACATGAGCCCAACACGCCTCCCTGAAACGACCTCGCCGTATAACTCATGTCCATTCTGACCTCCCTCTACGCCCTCACCCTTGCCCTCCTCGTCCTCCCCATCGTATTATTCGTTTTCAAGAAATTTACCCAGCGCACAAAAAACCAAAACCCTGTCGACTCGTCCGCACCAATGCCGTCCTTGCTTTACAATCCACCTGCAAAACTTCTCGACGAATCTCACGTCCCAAGGGAGCAGTTCCCAACCTCCTCACAAATAGAATACATCCCTGCGAAACAACCGTACGATGCTTTCCTTGTCCTCGATGTCGAAGCGACATGCTTCCAAGGAACTGGCTTCGAGTGGGCAAATGAAATCATTGTGCGCCCATCCCCGCATTCTCGTTCTCACATGCTCTTCACATCCTAAAAAGGAGTGGCCGGTCTGTCTCTTACGCTGGAAAGACAAGTCCGTAAAAGGAAGAGCCAGCCGACTAGAGATCGTCGGTGAATTTCGTAGTTTTGTCAAACCCACATGGAGACCCCAGCTCTCGCAATTCTGTACTGATCTTACTGGAATAACTCAAGTCCGTTTTTTCCTCTCTTTTCGTGCTTCCCACCCCGTTATTGTTCTCATATAGGACCAAGTCGATTATGCACCCACTTTTCCCAAGGTCCTCAAGATGTTTGCGCGATTTTTGGCCCAACACGGCCTGATCGATCCCAAGAATGGCAGACCATTGCAACGATTCTGTTGGTGCAGTGACGGCCCATTCGATGTACGGGATTTTGTAGTAAAGCAGTGCTTTATATCAAACGTTGGTGACAACTACTACCTCGTTCGAATGCGACTGTCACAATACCATGCCTTGTTTGACAGGTGCCAATGCCCTCTTGGCTGAAGGGAGATATACTTGACGCCCGAAAGATCGTTTCTCTCTGGGCAGCAGCCCAAACAGCATCTGAGAACCAGAACATCTGTAAAATGGTATGTCACCTGTACTCGTCAGGGCGCCGTGTCCTGTGATATAGTTTTTAACTCCTACTGGCAGTTTTCGCCTAATTATCCCATCCGATCATTGAATATATCACAACAACTGCGTGTGCTCAGATTAGGCCCATTTCAAGGAAGACTCCACTGCGGGATCGATGTCAGTAGAATTGTGTGCAGTTCTATGTGGTGATCGTGTTGACCGTCGCGTCTAAATCAGGACACCCGCAATATCGCACGTATCATCGTTGAACTTGCCAGGCGAGGAGTTCGCTTGGAACCCAATACCCCGATAAATCCCGACAAACGTTGGCGATGGATGGGGCGGCCCGGAGAAGTCTTGGAATACTGCCTCATCTAATTTCGCCTTGACAACCTTTGTCTTCTCTCTCGCCATCTCGACGAGCGCGCTTTTCTTCCCCAGAAACAGAAATCTGATTTGTCCGTAATTTAAGATACAAAATTTTCCGAGTGTTACCATTTATAATAGCAAGCAATTGGATGAGGTGTGAAAGAGTGGTGGTAAGCAAGTATACGTGGATGATATTCTAGTTGAACCTCCAACGCAAATAAAAGGATGTTTCCTGGTAAAAGATTCGAACCACGGATATTATATTCCATGGGAAAATGTCCCAGAGAGCTCACACATGCATGACAACGTGGGATAAATGCTGCAAGTTGTCGGAAGCATTCCACGCGGCGCCTGAGAAACCGACGGACAAGACGATATACAATTGATCAAAGTTTTCCCCACCATGACCACATTAGAAAGATCACTGAGAGAGTGTGGGCATTGATTGAGAGATGTTACGAATTAGCCAAGGGATCGACGGTACTTACGAAATCCCAAAGAGTACCGAAAGCAGGAATGCCGAGAGCTTTGCAACCGTGTTGTATCTCAAAGTTACCGACATAGTTTGAAGTGATGAATACCACTTGTGTCAACATCAGTGAAGTTTCGGCTTCTGGAAGGGTTTGGAAGGAGTGCAAACCTTCAGCTTGCCAATAATCGTAAGCTTCCTTCAATATCTTCATTGTGTCTGGTCGACCTCCCCGTACCTTGCTGTCCCAGAGGAGAAGGCGCTCAGGTCCGACGTGTCGGTGGATAAGCCCACTAATGGTAGGGCCAAACGTTTTCTCCTGGTCGGAGCCTACGATATGTGTCAGTGTTGCAACAACAGCTAATTTTGGAGGCGACATGCCAATCCAGATGAGATACCTGATCCATATCAGCAACCGTTCATCGGACCAAGCGGGACGCAACTTCTTACCAGTAAGGTGATTGGATACATGTTGAGAGGGCCGCTCCAAGACCCGTTCCCGTGCAAATACGAATGCCACGCTTATATAACGTCGAAGTGTTGGAAACGCCGGCGACCTGGGCAAACTGTGAGAATCCGGCTCAATCCAAACGTTTTGAACTGACCTTGAGCTGACGCGTCCAGATTTTCCTCGGAGGATCATTGACAAGACTTCGCGTGAAGTCACCTTGGAGAAGCGTCAATGAGGGTCTGCGAAATTGTCGTCATGATCAAGCTTGCCTTGTACGCCGCAAATTAAATAGTGGTATTTGGCGTGGGTTCCTTCACTGCGAGGGAGTCAGAAAACAGACAGGGTGCTGCGTATTTATTTTCACGTACGAGATGATACCGAAAGCGTGGTATTCCCACACCGCGTAACGACTGACACGAGCGAGCAATCCCTGCTGCATGCCACGTTCGAAACGAAGAACCGCAACCTTCGGAGATGGCTGGTGGATATGGTTAACCCAGATCCATATCTCAAGCTCACCGCTCTACTCACAAGTTCTATGTCAACTCGAACCTTGCGAGTACAGATCCAAGGAAGGACAATGCTGCCAGCGTATTGTCAGTACCATATAACCCTGTAGTGAATGATACGGACAAGAGTGTCATGCCCATGTTGTACCAGAATGCTTGCTGGCGGACGACGTGGACTCCGGAGTAACTCCATTGTTCATTCGCGACGTCGTAGGTGTTAGATAGAATCGTGAACACCCAAGTTACCACGAGAGCAGTCCAACCGAAGAATCTGTGGTTCCTCTCAAAAACACTGTAAAATAGATTGTCAACAATGATGGTCAAGCAAAAATCACTGGGACACATGCTTGTGGTGAGTGTTACGGACCCATGGCAGACCAGCGGTCATGGTGATAACCAACATGATGATCGTGATGATACCAAAAGCCAACAAGGGGTCAGGGTACTCGCTCTTCATTCTGAACTGGTTGACGACCATCAGGATAATCCAAGCGATCCCAGAAATCGCGCAGGAGCTGTGGATACCGCCAAGATGCTGATGACGAGACATGAAGTTACGTGCTCAAGCTTTCAATGATCACACATACCTGAAGAGTAGAGGTACAACCGAGACGGAACCAGAGAGGAGTCCACTTGGCAAAGAAAGTGTTGACAAACAAGTACAGAATGCGCCCGAAGATCTCATTGCGCATGAGCACTGCAAAGTTCAAGTTCCCCAAAACTAGAGCGCCCGGATACTTGAGAGCGTATGGCCAGAGACCAGCTGCAGCGAGACCCAGTCCGACAAAGTTGAGTATGATAATGACTGTGAAGAACCGCCTTCATAGCAATATGAGTGATCTGGCAGACAGCTTAACGATGGACTCACCTGTACGAATTGTACCAGATGATGAAATGAACGTAATTGGATGTCTTCATCTTCTTGGGTTTAGGGGGAGGGGGCGGTTTGGCAACGTTAGAAGGGGATACAGGTGCATCTTTCTTGAGAGATTGCACGGGGAACACGTCGAGATCGACGGGTTTCTTCTCACTCTTGGTGAGGTCGGGGTTGGCAGCGAGCTGAGGGGCGCGGACCTCCAGTGTCCCCTTCTCAGCATCGTTGTACACAGGGCGCGACATGATAACTTGACGAGAGTCGCAGCAAGAAAATCCCGGTGGGAGTCGAGAGATTGAGATCGAAGAGATACAGCGCCTGCGCACCCACCTTTTATCATCCTCCCAAATATTTTTCACCCAGACTATACGGGGAAGGAGAAACATCACAGAGATGTTCCGTAGTGATATGGTTCTCACCGGTGCTTCGGACTCCGAGTGACCGTCATCGAGAACGAGACCTACTTGGCTATACACCCTGGTTATGGCGCAACACTCTCCGAGACATCGGGAGCCGGTCTCCATCATCCTTTTTTTGAAGTGTTGTCTGGTATTGCGCAATGTTCGGATCTGCAGATTGCTTGCCCGTGAATGGAAAGATACGCCGTATGGTCTCCGGATGAAACCATAAGGCCTTGACCACACGAAAATACGATGTGACCGTTTGCGTATACCGGTTCCGATAGACTTAGTCCAATATCCTGAGGAGGACTAGTATGTGAGAAGCATATGATGCTGGAAATAGCTCTGTAACACCACATGAACGATAAAAGGAAAACATCACATAGATATGCATGCATGGCGACAGGTTTTTTTTTCGTCCAGAGGGGTTGGAGTGTGGATTCCACTGCCCGTAACACAGGGACTCTTGGGAACCGCCAGTAACAACTGTAGTCCGTGAGAATCGGGCATGCGCCACTCGAGCATCCGATCCCAAAATCAATCTAAACAGTGAAGACGAACGACCTGTAGGTAACAACATGTCGCATGCATGGGGACACTTCCAGGAGTCGGCGCCGCCACTGTTATGGGAGAAGTCGAGGGTATATACGCCAAGGTCTCCAAATAGTAAGCGAGGGTATTATCACATGGATTACCGTAGTAGAGTCTTTGGCATCGCACCTACTAATCTGGTTTCCTTGTAGCTCTGCGTGAATTCTCAGCATCACAAATAACGTCTAGTTCAGACAGATACCTCCATTTCCACAAAAGATAGTTTTGCAGACGGTTTAACTCAACTCACGTTCATGTTGTACGAATCCAACATACTTTCTGCACTTTCTCGGTTGTCTCGAATGACGCCCAATGTGCCCGTAACCTCTGGGCTTGGAAAGGTGAGATATATCTCCAGGCCCCGTGAAATTATCCTAAGGCACTCCACAGCGTCAGTGGTGCTCCTCACATACGTCTGCGTATTCTTAGTCTTCTGAAGTTGCAAAGTGGCCGTGTGGGAGTGTTGCTGTGACTGCACCCTCCTGACCCGTTCATCACAATTAATCACGGCATCAGTAATTACGGAGGTACTGCTGCCTGCGGGCGAAGCCCTAACCTGATTCGTACCAGGGACGTACTACAGCTCGACGGCAACTCTTGTCGAATTATGTAGTTAAACCTATAACCAACCCGGATCGAATGACCCACTGGGAATGTTGCTAGTGCTGAGCACAACCTTCCACCGTGCTTGCTGACCAATGACCTCTCTCCCAGGAGATCCACTGTGAGCATGATAAGCAAGGCATTGAGAAGAGTAGTGCTTGCATGCCTCCCATGGTTCCGTTTGAAACGACCTCTGAAGTATTTTTGCGTCCTGCTGATGTGAAAATGTCCAATTTATCCAGTAACGACGCATTGTGCCGAGATCACCGAGAAGTAGCACCACAACTAGCAAAAATGGGTCATGTTACAATGCTGTTTTGCAAAGGTATCATCCCCCTTCCTCTACAAAGTTCCGAAGATGCCTGAGTTGCGCGGAAACCTCTTCCTTGAACAATCCAATCTCATTGCTATTCTTGGCGATGGCCCGAATGGTTTCATCCCTAAGACGTGCGACCTTGGCGAGTTGCTCTCGATAGCTGTGAAATTTGACATGAATAATAGTAATAGACAGCATGCCACATCAGGTACTTACTCAAATTGTAGGGCCTGGAGTCGCGACTTCACACCCATCCCACTCGATAATGCTGCCGTGCGGGCATGGGCGACTTCCCTCTCGAGTCGCGTGGCCTCAGCGTTGCTAACCATAGATTCTTGCTGTGCCGCCTGTTGCGATGTTCGGCCGTGTGCGAGAAAATCATGAAGCAAGTCACTCACATCTCGAAGGTTGTCGGCTTGTTCGTTCAACGCCACTACTTTTTTTTCGATCTCTTGGACTTCCTCATCCACGTTTTCACACTCCAGTGTCAACTGATCAAGTTCATTGTCCACCTTGATTCGCTCACTCTCCACGTCAGCACGCTCGGTCCTTTTGGTCTCTGCCACAGTACTGAGTGTCGGTTTGATCACCTTTCGAATGTCGGAACCTGAGAGGAGTTGCTGAGGGTTGAATGTCGCAATGTTGAGTTGTAGTATGAGGTCAATATCTTGGAAAGGCGGTGGGATCGGTGGGAATAATCCAAGGGAAGAAAGAAGATTAGTATACAGATCGAGAGCCTCTTCAGCAGCTGCTCCTCGATTTGTCATCGCCACCTCCAGAGACATGACGGCTTTCTGGGCTTCGGCCATTTTGTGCTTGAGATCCTCGAGATTCCGAACCAGCGTTTCATGATCGGTATTCATGCGAATTACTTCTTCGGGTGTCAAGTTTTGTACTTTGACTATATCAGACAATTTCGCATGTTCGTTCTTGAGTTGTTCCAAATTTGAGGCTTTCATACATAAGAAAAAGAACTGATCAGGATTAAACGTGCTTACTTCGGATGGTGAGTTCAGCTTTTTCGTGAGCAGTGGTATCGATTAAATGTTTCTTCCGCGATTCCAGACGCTGGAGAACATTATGGAACTTGGCTCTGTCGCTAACCAGAAATCCGTGATCTTTTTGCAAAGTCTCAAGAGGTGCCTGAAAAGGATGAGATTCAAGCTCGCAACAAGCTCGCAATACCCACGGGAGATGATCTCAGCTTCTCAAACTCGGTTTGAATTTCTGCAAGTCGCCCTCTTTGCACTTCGAGATCGTTTACAACTCTTTCATTCTTTTTGACTGGAAGAAAGATAAGACATCGTGGAAAGAAATACAAACGTCGACAACTCACTATAGCGCGTTTCAAGGGCTTTGTCTTGCTCTTCAAAGATATCCGCACCGTGGAAGAACGCGATGTATGCCTCCGCAAAATAGTCAAAAGCGAGGGCCTGGTGTTGTATCGGATCGTGAAATTCTTCTGGTATACTATCGAGCACTTGTAGAGTTAAATGGCCGTTTTCCAGGTAATGTACTCGTGCCTGAGAGATGATCAAGAACGTGCAAACTCGGGCAAAACCAGACTGACCTTGCCAATGTCTACCAACCAATGTAGTACGGCCAGGAGAGCAGGCCACGAATGCATACTACCAGGAGCCGCTAGCCATTTATTGTCAATCTGAGATGTGAATGGGTATTTGAGAGCTTTCAAAGCTGGCTGGAATTCGTCCTCAAAGCGCATCTTGGGATCGAACGGATATGATGGATCGACTATGCTAACGAGATGCTGAAACATTGCGCGAAAGTCCTTTCCGGTTATACTTATTAGAGTTTGCATGGAAATCTCGTATTCTGTACTCTGGAGCCAGGAAAATATTTCTTGGCGCATTTTGGATTGGTATGAGCGCTCGCGTATCGGCCGAGGGTCTTTGGGTACTTGACTCCCCGATGGAGCAGGAAGTGCGCCACCTCCTCCCCACATGGATCCACGACGCGTGGAGCTTGAAGAGGCGTGCGATCACGGATTAGAAAGACGACGAATTTGCAGACGAACGCACAAGCTCACTTGTGAAGGGGAGTTCTGCCATAGTTTGGTTTGGACGTGCTCTGCAGAAGCGGATTGACGTTCTGGGATTTATATGTGGATTGTCGAGGATTTGATCCGGGTACACCGCCAGGAGGTGGATATGCTGCACGCCCAGCTGGACCTGCAAGGCTCATACGTACAGACGATGCTGCAGGAGCCTTTTTGATCGTAGACGGAATAGGCAAACCGGAGCGGGCATTGCCATAGGGGTCAGTTGGAGGTTGTATGGTAGACCGTCGTAGAGCTTCTGACATGGGTACATAGTAGCGAAAAGAGATCTACACAAAAGGCAAAAACGCGTATCGACCGCGTCGGAAAGTCACGTGATGCGTATCCAGTCACTACCCCCTCTCACAAAGCACCCCATGGTCAAGCAAAAAGAGCTGTTCGGTGGTGCCATCGTAGCAGATTTTCCAGAAAACTTTATAGACGCTTCGTATGCACTTGACGCTTTACGGTGACGCTTGGTTCCGTAATCCCTCGATAGGGTCTTGCGACAAGTTCCAGACAATCAAGAGGTCTTTCTGCATCGCGATTCAAATATTTCCATCGTCATCGAGGTGTTACAACGCGTGGAAGAGGAAAATGATGAAGAAGCAGTAAAGTGATTCTACCGTCGATCCGTGTCCCCGACATGGGTCTCATTTCACAAACAGATTCCACTTCCAAGCTTTGGCCCATGACAACGATGCCACCTCGAGCACGATGCAACTTCCGATCGTCGTGCATGTTGATCAAGTAGATCAACCGTCCCCAATCGTCATGCGCGGGACGCAAAAGATCCGCAAATTCAACGCAAACATCGCGGACGATGTGGACATATTAATTGCACTTTTTCGTGTTCATTTCAAACGTAAAAGTGCTGACCTGGTGGTGACGGAAAGCATACCCAGGGGTACAAAAGGCGGTGGATCACTAGAGCCTATCACGGACCAATTCGACTTGTTGGTCTCATCTCTTCGCATCGTCGACTACGACCTCTTTGCTGACGGTCCTGTGCACTCCTAAATCTGTCTCTTCTCTTTCTGTACGAGAAGCCTCCAGGCTCCCGAGTCATTGAGTCGGCCGGCTGGAATCGTATATAGATCCCGCAGATTGGCGTGTCCAGGAAAGCGGCGGCGTTCGCGGTTTTCTCGAACGTGGAATGCGATCCCATGAATGTCATTGGTATTAGCGCCGCGCCCAGGTTTCCATGGTGCATGTGTGTCATCGATGAGAACATCTAATATTATTACCAGATTTATCTGTCTCGGTCCTACCACCAGTTGTCCCTCCGAGTCCGAAATCTTCAGCTGGGCGCCCAACGAGTACGTGTCTTGGTCTTGACAGGCGTGTGCGTGCGCTCGCGGCTCAGTGACGGCCATTCCATTCAGAAGTGCCAACATGCTACCAGATGAATGTTTAATGCCTGGTTTGGTGTGAATATTCGGCTCGTACACATAGTTTAATAATACATCGTCAATAGACTTGGACAGAAATAAAGTCCTGGAGAGGTATATAAGCAGACTAGGGGTGAATGTTTTCATCCATCTCTTGCTCTGCATCAGGTTCTTCCTCGATGCGTTCTCGAATGCCAGCTTTCGCGGTCCCCGTAGCCGCAGCCTTGGCGTCTTTCTTTCGTTTCGCAGACTCTTTCAATTTCTCCCACCGTTCACGGAACCGTGCAATCATGATTTTCTGCGTGACGTTTGGATACGTTAGATGAGCGAGATTCTGTTGCAATCACGGCGTACCTGTTTGTCATTTTCTACACGAGCCATTCGAACCTCTTCTTCGAGATCCCTGATCCGGCGCAATAGCTGCGTCTCGCGATCGCGCCCGGCATTGAGTGCTGCCATGGGAGTCGGGACGGGTGGTATATTGATATTAAGGGTGCCAAGATCGACTGGAGGTTGCTGTCCGCTTGACCGCGGCAGAACAAGAGAAGTACCCATTGCTCTCTGAGCCTGAGACAGAACAACGCCGAGTAAACGTGATGCAACAAAGGAAAGACAGTATAGATACCTGATGTCGTGCCATGACTATACTATCTCGTAATAGTTGATCTTGTTCTTTGCGTAATTGCAGTACGCGCTCTGCTTTAGCAAGTCGTCGTTGCATCTCTTCCATTTCGTGTTTGAGTGAAGTGTTTTCCTTCGCTAACACCGAGGTTGCAGGCTCCGACTCGAGCGGAATTAAGCAGAATGACTCTGACAAGTCGTCACCTCAAGATAAAGTTGATCGACGTTAAGCTAGGTCGATTCGTAACCAAGCCTACCTTCGTCTGCCAAGATTAGATCGGGTTCTTCGACAACATTTGGCTCTTTGTGCGTGGTATCAGTGTGACTATGAATGCTAAAGACCAACTTACTTGGTTTTTCCTTGAGGTCGAGCCCAAGTTTGCGTGAGAATTTGGAAACGAATGGCTCATCACGCTCGGTCTCACTTCCTGAGCCAGCGTCCCGCTTTCCCGAAAAGGTGGATTCGGTTCCGAGGGGGGCGGTTGTAAAAGCGACAGGTTGGGAAAGATTGTCGAGCATTCCTTCCATGATTCTCCAAAAGTTGTTGAAAGCATCCCCTGGGTCAGACTTTTCTCGAGACGGGGGTGAGAGATCAAATCGTTGAGAGAAACGAGGGGTATTACGTACTCGTTGCCCGAGCAGCATAAAAGATTCATCGACGTTGTTCTGTGAATCCGCAAGGCGCAGGGAAGCGCTTGGGGGAAGCGGGGGGGATGGTGCAAGGTGAGAGGGACGGGACCCGACACTGGATCTGTGTTCGGTGGGCACTTGTGGGAGTTTTTGAGGGAGAGCCGGATCTCTATTCTCCTCCCGAAGTTTAGCGATTCTGCGTTCAAGATCCCTACCCGCTTTGACGTGTTCATTGTAAAGCATGCGGAGCGTACGTTTCGTCTGTAGTGTCCAGGTCAACGCTGAGAGACATGGGGAGTGGAGAAAGCACGTTGGTATCATTGGATTTCTCCTCGCACTGCAAGAAGGCTTTCGCAGCTTTGGCGTGTTCTTCGACGGCGGGAATCAGCAGGCCCTCGTTTATGAAATCGTCGGCGTTCGCTGCATGCTGGTGTGCCTACAACACATATATGAACACACGTTTCTGTATTGTTTGGAGCTGCACTCACGATGTGTAGGGGCGAGTCTGTCGTTGACATGAGTGCAGCCGTACTTCATGGAACCGTCTCTGAGAAGATCTTTCAAGGCCGTGGGCATTCGACTAGCTTGACCTAACTTACCTTTTTTAGTAATATCCCACCTGTTCACATGCCGAATATGCCGATACAGTCGGTGTCTGAAATGGTCGGCGTTCGGCTCGGCTTTGCTGTGGTCGTCGTCGTCGTCGTCGTCGTACGCATCACACTGACAGTATTTCCAGAATTAACGCCAGCCGTTTCTTTCGCACCCTTCCTTTCTTCTTACTTCCATGTCCACCGTTCTGTCAGTGTCGTCTGTCTTTTTCCTTTTCTCCACCGCTCACCTCCCACCAGTAGGAAGAAAGTCAGAATAACGGGTCCGTCACCGTCTTCTCGCTCATTATCATCCCATCGATCTTAATTGTGCTCATTCGCCACCGCTCCTTAGTCGTCGCTGCAGATGGATTGTCCAAGCGCGACGTCTTTCGCCTCCCTGACCCTTTTGCCGTCATCACTGTTGACGCAGAGCAGACTCACACAACAAGCGTCATAAAAAAGACCCTCAATCCGTACTGGAATGAGAGCTTTGACATGTAGGTCATGTTCCCCCTTCCCTTTAGGCTCGTCCGGTAGTCATCCCTCTTCTCACATCTCTTATCCGCAGCACCGTTAAAGATTCCTCCGTTGTCGCTGTCCAGATTTTCGACCAGCGCAAGTTCAAGAGACGCGACCAGGGTTTCCTTGGTGTCGTTAATGTCAGAGTTAGCGACGTTCTCGATCTTGAACTGGGAGGTCACGGTAAGCGCCCCCAGTCGTCCATGTTTTCGCACGTCCGATCCATACATCCTTGCCAGAAATGCTCACTTTGGATCTTAAAAAATCCAACGATAACCTCGTCGTTCACGGCAAACTTATCATATACTTGTCGACTAACGTCAATCAACCCATCTCTAATCCCGGACCTTCTCAGGTACAGGGCGTTACTACGGCACTTGCCGACATGGGCATGAATGATTCCAGCATCTCTCTCTCCCCCAACGCTGTTTCTTCTACAAATGCTTTATCCAGGACGTCTAGTGCACATGGAGCCGAGGCGGCGACATCCCTCATGCCTGTGACAACACCCCATGGACCGTCCTCTTCGCCTGGTGTCATTGATCAGGATCAATCACCCTCCCAATCCAATCGTCCCGTTAGCTCGGGTGGCACGGGAGCACTTGCAGCTTCACCGCAAGTTAACACCTCAACTGCAGCAACTCCCTCCGGCGCAACAGCCAACCAACAGCGAAACTTCAACCCCAACGTCGACCAGTTTGGTTCATTGCCTCCCGGCTGGGAGCGCCGTATCGATCCCCTTGGGCGAACATACTATGTAGATCACAACACACGGACTACAACGTGGAACCGGCCATCGCCAGATCAGTCGGTCAATACAAGCAACCAGGACAGCGAGACGAATGCTGCCAGAGACCAGCATTCGCGACGTGTTCTGGCTGATGACATGGTTGATGTTAGCCGTACCAACGCACAACCGAATCCCCACCGCGCCAGTTCCGCCACTCCTCAACCCAATGCAAACAACACACCATCGGCTGCTCTCGCCGCCGGCAATAATATCACTACTCCTGGCACTGGTAGCCTTCCCGCCGGATGGGAGGAAAGATATACTCCTGAAGGCCGCCCATATTATGTTGATCACAACACTCGCACAACTACTTGGGTCGACCCTCGTCGTCAAACGATCATTCGTGTCATGGGACCGAATGGGCAGAATACATCCTTACAACCACAAGCTATTTCACAGCTTGGACCTTTACCCTCCGGCTGGGAGATGCGTCTCACCTCAACTGCGCGTGTGTACTTTGTCGATCACAACACCAAGACCACGACATGGGACGATCCCCGTCTTCCTTCGACGTTGGACGCCAACGTCCCACAATACAAGCGTGACTTCCGGAGGAAACTTATCTATTTCCGTAGTCAACCTGCTATGCGTGCCCAACCAGGCAACTGCCAGATCAAAGTTAGGCGGAACCACATCTTCGAGGACAGTTACGCGGAAATTATGAGACAGACTCCTAATGATTTGAAGAAGCGGTTGATGATCAAGTTCGATGGCGAAGATGGTTTAGATTATGGCGGCCTTTCTAGGTGGGTACTGAGCATGCTTAATCGGTATAAATTTGACCATTTATCAGAGAGTTCTTCTTCCTTCTTTCCCATGAAATGTTTAACCCGTTCTACTGTTTGTTCGAATACTCCGCACACGATAACTACACACTCCAGATCAACCCTGCGTCAGGTGTAAACCCTGAACATCTGAATTACTTCAAGTTCATCGGACGTTGTCTTGGACTCGGTATCTTCCACCGACGTTTCCTTGACGCGTACTTCATCGTCAGCTTCTACAAGATGATCCTCAGGAAAAAGGTTACACTCTCTGACTTGGAATCTGTTGATGCAGAACTCCATCGCGGCCTCACATGGATGCTGTAAGTGTCAGGTCTACCATGTGTTCTTGGCTCATCGCACACCAAGTGAGAATGATATTACGGATGTCATCGACGAGACGTTTACTACAACTGAAGAACGATTTGGAGAGTTGGTAACGATTGATCTGAAACCGGGCGGTGCAGACATGCCCGTGACCGAAGATAACAAGAAAGATTATGTTGATGCCGTGGTGGAGTATCGTATCTCGAAGCGCATCAAGGACCAATTTGAAGCCTTTATGTCGGGCTTCAGCGAGTTGATCCCACAAGAACTCATCACCGTATTTGATGAACGGGAGCTTGAACTACTTATTGGTGGAATGTCGGAGATAGATGTGTAGGTTTTCATGTTCATATTACAGCACTAAAACACTTAACCCGTTAACAGTGATGACTGGACCAAGCATACCGATTATCGAGGCTACGAGGTCAACGATGAAGTCATCCAATGGTTCTGGAAGTGTATCCGCAGTTGGCCACCTGAACGCAAATCCCGACTGCTGCAATTTGCTACGGGCACATCACGCATTCCTGTCAACGGTTTCAAAGACCTTCAAGGCTCGGACGGTCCGAGACGTTTCACAATCGAGAAATCAGGCGATCCGTCGCAACTACCGAAGAGTCATACATGTTTCAACCGTATTGATTTGCCACCATACAAGGATTATGCAAGCTTGGAGCAAAAACTCACGCTTGCTGTAGAGTGAGTTGATCGTTTCCTGGAAACTCGCTTCGGTTGATTCTGACGATTTGTAGGGAAACTGTTGGATTTGGTCAAGAATAAACTTTAACCCCCTTTTTACGCTTCGTATTATCTCCCTCTCTCGTTTTCCTTTTTTTTTTTTTTTCTTTTTCAACGGCTGAATGACATTCTATCTCATATGTAATCTTACTGGGATGTACTCTTGTTCGTACAAGCCTCTCCGCGAATGGTCAAGTCTGTCATAAGTACTATCTTGTCCCATCTTACACGCAAAGTAATACTAGAACAAAAAAATGTCCGAAATACTATCAACATCAACTGGCCAGCGGCCTCATCGCTTTTCAAACGCAAATCCAATATAAATGTCTGGTACCCATTGTGAGAAACTTGTTCGCCAGCGCAGGGGTGAAATAGCTCACTAGCGGCTTCCCATTGATCCTCGTCCATTGCGCTCTCGCCATTCGCATCGACCACCTTCATTCGCACCATAAGTTCCTTGAATTCCTCCTGTTCAGAGTGCTCCGCAAAAATCTGGTGAAATTCTTCCTTGTATATCGGGTGAAGCGAATATTCTGCGGCCAAACTGTAATGCATTGTAAGACAGAACAGTTTAGAGACACCCAACGTTGAATGGGCAGTCCACGTCGGGACCCCATGCTGCCAGTGGCACCATAGGCAACGACGCGAGATGTGTGAAAAACAGACACAGGAAATCCACCCACCCTACAAAGTTGTCCCAATCTACGATGTATTCCGGGACATCCTCAACAGCATCCCTGAGGAAAAAATAGTAGCGATGCCCAAATAATGGGCGAGATTGCCGATCTTCAAAACGAATTGTGTACACGGCATTACCAAAGGAGAGATCGGTCGCAGAGGGAGGCAGTGCGTCTAGCCGTTCTCTGAGAGTGGTGTTATCCTTTCGACGGGAAGTTGAACAAGAATAGTGGCATACAATAAATGATCGGCATTTGGAATGGTACCGAGAAATACTCCACCCTTGCGGAGGTAGTCGCTCACATTACGGAGCATACACCGGGCCTTTTGTGGGTTCTCAAATGCATAATGCATGCAAAACTGCATCGAGACAACATCGAACGGTTGGGCAAGTCGCTCTGGCGGAAAGGCTTTGGAGAGCGGTTCGGTATAACAATCAATTGCGGCAAACGCAGCATCGAAACGAGGGTGAGGCATCGTCTGCCACCTTTCACGGGCTTGCGCAACGGAGACATCGGCGATATCTGGAAAAGTGGGCAAGGACGATCGACGAGACGTCGAAAAACAGGAAACCACTCACCAGCACAAACGACCTCTCTCACTCGAGCTTTTGACCACTTGGTAAGGTCGCCACCCTTGCCACAACCTAGATCGAGGACCTTGCCGCGGCCTCTGCCCGGTCCGGAGGGTTGGGAAACAAGGGCCGGGTGGGCAAAGCGGGTAATCAGGACGGATTTTACCCAGTTGTTGAAGTATTTGAGGCCTATTATTGGAGACTCCTTGCGTTGTTTCACGCCTACATCAGGACGCATGTTGTCTAGGCAAAAGGATGAGAGAAACACGAGACGAACTTGAATAAGAGACTAACAATGATCGATGACTTTACCCACATCCCCTGCATGTCGTTTTACATCAGGGGCGTTGTCTGGGGTCTTGCTGCGCTCCCGTTTACGCTTGGAAATAAGGATCTGGGAACCAGTTCCGCGGTAGAGGCGATACATCTCCATCTCCTGCGGTGTCATCGGGACAAGGACGGAGCCAGCAGGCGTTTTACGATTGCGGGGGCTGTAAGGGATGGTAGAGCGTGGTGAGGACGGCGGCAACATCGTTGAGGGGGAGGGGAATGCTACGGTGGCGGGGTCGGCGGAGGAAGCGGTACGGGGAGGGGGGAAGACACGCGGAGGGGCGGAGGGAGGGGGTTCGGGGTGGAATGGAGGGCGAGACGATGAAGGTGGGGGATGAGGATGAGGATGAGGATGACGTGAGAAATGAAGCGAATGTGCGTCGTCTTGTGAAGCGTCCGTGCGCGGGATGTCGAGGACCGGAAGATTGTTCCGACGACGCAGCGATGGAGTGCCAACCAACACATCCCCATTCAAGGCGGTTGTGGGAGGCTGCGAGGAGAGAGGCGATTGGGCGTCGGCAGCCAACAGGAGATGTGACAAGCTAGATGGGCGCGCAGATCCGGGCGTGCGTGGCTCTTGGTGCTCCGAGTTGAGGAGCACGGCGAGATCTGTGGCGCGACGAACTACGGTAGGACTGTTTGTGGTAGCTCGGGCGGCGGAAGGAGAAGGTGGAAGATCGTTGAACGACGCGAGTCTCTCGCTGTGTCTGTCCAACAAGTCACCATCACCGTGAGCGTGAGCGTGCTGGGGTAGCGTCTTTGGCTGCGAAACGGGCGAGTTGAGCGCAGCGTCTCTGACGGGATCGAACGCTGGCATGACCTGGCTAGCTTGCGGTGCTCAACGTCAACGTCGAGCGAGGTTGCTACATACTCCCGGTAGCATTATGTAATACATCATCAAACACCAGCTTCACAACCTTCCGTTCCACTTCTCAAGCCATTCGTGAGTGTCCCTCGTAGAACGCTACGTACGCTGAGCTCGATCACACAGGCGCAAGCGTGGAAACCCACCTTGACCCACGCTGTGGACGCGCGCAGCGAATCCAGTGTTTGCGCAAGCACCTGGCAGTACCGCGAGGTGTCCTTGTGCTGTATCCTCGTCAGGGATATCCAGAGCGTCAGAGCAGCGACAAACTCACCTCGAAGAACGTACTGATCTTCTCGATGTCACTCTCCGTGTTCAGATTGCGAAGCGCGAACTGCCAACACATGATCACGACACGAGTTCATCCATGGCAGGATTGGCGCACCGAGATGATGTACGGGAAGGAAATATTCCCGTTCAATCTCTCCTCGAACTGTGACGCTATCTTAGCCACATTTTCAGCCAATGGTGCTCGGACGCACGGTTTCAAAGTTCTCCATAAAGACTTCAGCTGACCTCCGTCTGGTTCCGAGGTTCGTCTGTTGCCCGGCTAAAAAGTACATCAAGTCCTGAACCCTGGCCTTGTCGACGATGAAATGTTCCGTGTCCCTGTTACACGCTTCGTCTCTACTTGCACACATCGCTGCTCTGCTCAACGTAAATTGGTGATGTGACATCTACACCACAAGCGATCGATTCACGTACATCGCAGACATGCTGACCGACGGTGGGGTAGCTGGATTTTCATAGAGACCTTTGACGAACTCGTATTCATCCTTGCCTCCATATTTCACAGCCTTTTCCAACTTTAGTTTTTCGTCAGGGGGCAATAATTCCACCCACGTTTATGGCAGCTGTTCTGAACAGGTCCATCGGAATTTTGCTGTCGTCTTTAGTAACCATATAAGCCTTGAACATCTCCCGAAGTGCACCAATGACACTTCTCCACATCAATTTACTTGCGGCACAGCTCAAACAACCACATACACTTGATCTTCGGCTGCTGCTGCCTGTTCTATCGCCTTCGTTCTGAGCTGTGCGACGTCTACCGACTCATATGGCAGATACACATAGCCAACTCTATCCACAATCGGTTTAAAGAGACTCTACGCATATCAGACCCTCGAGGGTTAAATGCTGGAATCGCGGAACTCACCTTTCTGAATGTGTTCAACCCGCTGACAATCTCCTTGTTCTCCCACCACGTCGACACCAACAGAGTCAAGTTTTCCGTGACACCTTCCCATACCAAAACTGTCTACCGATCTGGTCAACGAATATAATATATTTATATCAAAGAAACACTTGCACTCGGTCTCATTTCGGAGTGTATCGATCACCGTGAGCGCACTACTAACGGAAGTATGCCCAGATTTGGCAAGCGCCATAGCATCGTGAACCAGTCCAATGCGATCGTTGAGGGAGAAGATTGCATCCCCCTCAGCTGCCTCGCGCGCGATGCGAATGAGCCGCTCTTCAGGGTAAAGGACTCTATCTGTTCATCCATCAGAAGCAAAGCAGGGAACGCTGAAGGCATCAATGCATACAAGCACCATACGTGTCCGCATTCAATTTGTATGGTTTGCTCGTGTCCATCGGGATAATAGCTTCACGCGAAGTAAGCACGGCAGTTCTATCAATCGATGGTCTCCCTGTGTCACCAACGGTCAAGACAGCGAGAGGAACAGTCCTGCACGAATCAGTAAGTACGTGTGGTACATAGATCTGGCGCAAAGGATGTACCAAATCGTTTCGTTGTCCTTGTCTTCCGCGGGGCCAGTTTCAAGGTACCGGTCTTGACGTACTTTGATTCCGCCTTTCGCTTCAGTGACCGTAACCAGCGGAAATCCTACCTATGAATTAGATCCCTCGATTAGCGAGAAGAAAGGCCAAACTTGCTGACACTCACCTTTATAATCCAATTTCCCATTATTTTTGGGATATCAATATCTACGCGATCAAGGATTGCTCTGTTGATTCCATTCCACAAATCTTCCGTGGTTGTATTCCCGTAGAGGTGGTTCTTAAGATAGATCGAAACACCTTTCAGGAATGTATCCCGTCCGACGAAATTGTACAACATGCGAAGGACTGAAAACAGTCGAAGCGTCAATCGTCGCAATAACCATATTCGTAATAGTCCTACCGGAGGCTGCTTTGTTATACGAAAGTGCGTCAAATATCTATCGACTGTCATTATTCTGCGAGTAATTCATAAACAAAAAAGACATACTTGGCTGATTTGACTGGCGTCGGGGCAGTGCACCTCGACCGGGTGAGAGGACAGCTTCGCGTCAAGAGTGAGAGCATTGTTCAACTTGAAGGTTATGAACTTGGAGTCAATTTTCCACTCAGGGTAGAGACTAAAAGCGGGTTCATGGCAAGGTTACACGTGACGGAAATCGATCTTACCGATCTGGATTAAAGACATCAACAATGCAGAACATCATGGGAACCCATAAGACATACCGACGACAATGTCGCCCACCTTGATAGCATGATGACGATCCCTCTAAATAGCGTGAAATTGAAACACGCACCAACGTAGCAAAACCTTCGTTCAAATACAAGTAATCCCACCATTTCATTGTGGTAATATTTCCGAACCTGGATGGAGGTAGAATACGATGGGGTAACGGTGCAAGCGGACGCTAGATGGACTGACCACATATGAGCTACTTCGTGAGATTGGATACCAGCTACACGTTGCTTCGTCATCATATCGGGGCGATCCGCATCCATGAGAAACGCGGTCGTACGTCCGGTGATCAGCCCCTGAAAGTCCACGTAAGAACTAATAATGGTGCCGGTTGCTGGTTATTACCCAATTTTCCATGGCACCGGCATCGAAGTCATGTGCCTTCAGGGTATTCACTCATGGTGTCTCGAAAAAAAAGAGACTGCCGTACCACCAAGGTATCTAATTTTGGAAGAGGGTATTCGATATCGAATACTTGTTCGTAGATAGGGAGTACTTTGGCTTTAACATCGAGTGCGTATTGAGCCCGAGTAATAATATCTGGAGTCCCTGAAAACTAGAGTCGTTAAATCATCATCGCTCCAGGAGGATGCAACATTCACCATATATACGTAGTGGTCGGACTTTCCCTGTTAGCGGACTTTTATACGAGCCCTCAAGGCAGCAAAAATGCCCATTGGCAAAGGCTACAAGGTAGGTCGACATCTAGCATAGTGAGTCTGAATTCTTGGAGACACATGTATATTTCCAGAATGTCTCACCAGCGGTGTCGTACCAAACTTGGTGATCTTCCATTCACCGGCACCGAGAGCGGCAAACATCTTTGGGAGATTCGTATCAATGGAGTCGTCTGTTCCGATTCCAGGCTTGTAAATCACTTCGGAGATCGCGGGCATATTACTCATATTCGTGGTAGCTGCGCGGGATATCATCGTAATTGCGAAGCGGGCTTTTAGCAAAGGCTCGTCCCAGCAAGGGAACGCACGTCGAGCATCAGTGGCCTAATTCCATTTAGACCAGACGCAGACATTAATAGATCGGCGTACCTGGAACTGCGTGAGGCTGTACACCTTCTTTTCAGCGTCTCCGCAGGTGGACCTGTAATACCCCACCATTCTACTCCCTAATTTCCCTGAGAATGCGATGGCTAGTGTAGCAGTGGAATCGGCGGGTAACGCTGTACGGAAGTTAAGAGTACTTTGCTCAGCCTTGGAATCAGTCGAGCTCGATACGTTGACCTGTCGGATCCCGAGCTCATGAGAGTACAACGATATGTCGGACAGCTCCAGTTCTGCTACATTGAAGGTAAAAGAAGAAGTCTTTTCCTTGACTTCCAGTCTTACGTCTCAACGTAAGCACAACGCGCTATATAAAATAAGGGACGACTCGGAGAGGACACTCGCCTGATCTTCACGAAGCCATCGAATACCTCTTTCTCAAGATCTGTCCTGATGGTAAGATCATAATGAGTGGGTCGGACACCCGCTGGTAGGCGAAAATCATTGGTGCTGCTGGACATGATAGAAAGCCGACTTCCTGGAAATTGGGCTCACAGCGCCCATGTGCGTGTTATTAAGGAGGCACAAAAATAGTAGTGTGGGTCCCAGGGAATAATCCAAACGACGGTCATGTGTTCGAATGGGAAGTCCTCATCGCAAGCCGGAAAGCTGACGTGTCCATCCCAAATCATGCTAGGCCAGGCAATGTACCACTTTGTTCGAACTTGCAGTACATTTATCGTTACTAACACCAACATAACCTATCCGTTCCCACACTGATGGCTGACAGTTCGTTCCGGATCAAGCATTCGCACGGCGGCAAAGAGATACCGGTTTTAGGGGCAGGAGGGACTTCGGAAATATCTTCGCAGATATATTTTGGTCGTGTTCCATCAACACATTCCGGAACTCCACTGCAATACTGTCATTGCAATCAATGAGGTCTTCCCAACAGCGAGTGACAGTTTTTCCATGTTTGCAATAATCTTCTTCCAGGCGTACCAGTTGGTTGAAATATTTCGCGCTACAGGGATCGTTGTCAAGATGTCTCAAAAGGGTGTGGTGGGTGAAGTATTCTACTTCTCTATGACCATGCCCTGCAGCTCCTCGCGAACTTGCTGGATAAGCTGATCTCGGCCGTGTTGCACATGCTTTTTGACGTTCTTGAACCTATTAGAGATGCCTTTGATGATCACCTGGTTATTTGATCAGTCACGTCAATGTACGACATGCACGACAACAGTTTATACGGCTTGAATTTCATTGAGTATCTGATATGTAGATCAATTAAACAAGGTGTATGAGAGAGCCAACAGCACTCACCTCTACGATATCTTGGATATCACCTTCGTTTGCAATTTGATCATGCGTCGAGGCTTGGATAAGGCTGTGAGTCATTTTACTGGCATAGAGCACGATGTCAATTATGGTTACCCTGTGATATCATCGGTTTCTGCAACGTAGATTGTGGGATAATTCGATCCGATGGCTCGCGTTTCATGTGCGGGGGTCCCGTTGGTATCTCGAGGGGAGAAAGAATGTTGCTCTCGGTTGGTGACGGAGATCGACGGCTTCGCGGGGCATCAATAGGTGTTGTATTAGTTACTGAGTCTTGCCAACCAAAATACGCAACTGATGACTTACGTTGACGAACTGACATGTGGTTTGAAGTTGACTTTCTTGTCCAATACACACTCAACCGGAGATGCGAAGGTAACATTTCGCTGTCTGCGTTGGGGAGATAAGCTAATGGTAGATTCTTCCACAACAACGCAGCTGGACCGGTCGGGTGTTTCAAACTTCACTCGCGTGCCCGCCTCTGAAGCCACAACAGCAAAAGTCTCGTGTGATTCATTCTCCACTCGAACCGGAGAATTGTCGACAGTGAGGTCAATAGTGACAATTTCCGCTCGAGGCGTTGATTCCATAATTGGTCGGAATGGCTGGTCAAATGACGAGAATTAGGTTCGTCGGAGGCAGCTAGGCTAATTACCATCACAAAGTGCTGATTCTCTTTAAAGGAGAACGCGTCCCCAGCGGCCTGAATTCGGCTAACACCGCTTTCTGCGGTATGGGAGTCAGACGTTATCTGTTGGTAACGGTCGTCCATAGTCCTTTCAGGTATGATTTGGAATTGCTCTTCTAGAGGTTCCATTGAAACCAAAGCGGCAAGGTCGAGGGGCCTTTGCGACAGTTCTTTGATTGGAGTAGTACTGGGTCGACTCTTTTCAAGAGAAACTCAAGTATAATCATGGTTTCAGATGCAGCACTACAGCACTGACCTTTAACATTTTTCCAGGTAGGCTCGCCTCTGCTGACATGGCTTCGGCACTCATCGACTATAAATGATAGTTGCGTCCAGTTCATTGGTCACGAATGTAGTATTACTCACCACATCATTATTAAATGTTGGACTAAGTGGCTCCACAATCAGAGTTGGTTCGGGACGTGAATCGAAGCTGATTGGTGTGCCATGACCATGGCAAATTTTGAGGCTGGGATCTTGCAAAGAAACTACGTCAGTTACACCCCATACCGTTGACTAAACCGACCATCAGTCTGATTCCCTTTCTGAACTTTACCATGCATAGAGTTGGCTCGGGTTCTCACTGTCCGCTTCTTGATCCTTGTAGATTTACGTGTCCCCTGACGGGTTGGTTTCAGCTCAGGGGGTTCGCCGAAATCGACCGTTGTCAGATCAGCGCTAGAAGGAGAGTATTTGACCGGCTCCGAATACCCCTTCGCAGTCGCGATAGCGGCCTCATTATTTTTGGCCTTATCCGCTCTGATCGCGGATTTTCCATCACGACTCTTCTTCTGAGGACGTGCAAATTCATCGTCAACTTCAATAATGGTCTTACTTGAAGATTTGATGATCTCCCTTTTTCTGCGAGCGCCGGCAAGCTTGGTCGCAACATTATTGTCCTTAGTGATCTCCTCGACGGAATGCGCGTTCTGACTGCAGCCAGAAGATGGGACAAAGGGCCCGATGTCTTGTTCGTACCTGTCTCTTGCGAAACAAACTACTGCCTGTAGTTGTGCTGCTGAGCTGAAGCCATTTTCCGTGTCAAATGGTCCGCATCCATTGACAACTCGTTTTTGCAGCGTGTCTACGTGAACGAAATCCTGGCGGACGGCAGGCTGATCACCAATGTCATCAACTCCGGGCGTGGTGCCAAAAGTATCGGTGTCCAACAGTGGCATTGGGGAAATATCCACACGATCGCCAGATGATAGACCTAATATCAGAGAAGCTCCCTCGGTCCAACCATCGGCTTTCGAGGCGGACTTGGAAATTTTCTGGTTCCCTACTACGGAGTTGGCACTGGAATTTTCAGGCGTCTGCATGCGATTGATCTTGTGTCGTGTTGGTTTGTGATTGCCAGACGCAGACACCCCAGCCACTCGCTCGTCGACTATGTCGCTCTCCGGCTCGGAAATTTCTGAGAGTTCGTCGCCGTCGCCAAACAATCGCATAGCCGCAGTAGATTTCCCCAGAGAAAATAGCAGGGTAGCCTCCGACGTTTGCTTGGTAGGTGAAATTAGCCTGGGGGTTCTCTGAGTCTCGGGTGCGACCTCGAGCACTGCAAATTCTAGGAGTTTAGTATCCGGAACTGGATCCTTGGATGTAGGCTTTGGATTGAGCGCTGGCAAAAAGGTACTATCTCCCACGTTAGAGCCCTCAGGCTCTTCGGCATCTGTTTTATAAACTGCAAGGATGGTTTCATCCACGGTAAGGAAGCAACTGAAAGCTGGAATTACCTCGGTTAACGTGTTGAACTTTACCCTCAAAACTGGCGATCGGCGGTGGGGAACTATCGTTTGTCAGTTTGAGCCCCGAACCAATTGAGATAGTCTTCCGCTTCCTCTGAACCCTCATGAGGGGATTGAGAAAACATAGTTTGCTCTGTAAACAATGAATAGCAAACCTGTGCTGTGATGGAGATTCTCACCACGCCACGTCGTCGCAACGCTTCCATGAAAGTGCCCACAGTATCATCCTGCAATAAAAATCTTGCATGAAGGTTTTCGCCGGAGGTTTTCAATTTCGTATTAGCAACGAGTGGCGGAGACGTCAGATACACCATTATCGATACTTTCCCTTTTGGGACATTTTCCCCCGAGGTATCAAGCGTGATTGTGCGGATGTACGAGTACGGCACCCGTAAACTCTCACATGGGTCATTCTGTCAAGGAAGTCCTGAGACGGTAAAAGTGTAGCCGTGATTTTCCTCACATCATCTGCGATAATATTTGCAAGAAAAGCATCCTTATCCATGATTAACCTGTCAGTCGCAAGTGGCTGAGGGAAGACTTGACCGCAGACGTCTATCTCATCAATGGAAAAGGGCTGTGGGCTGAAAATAGATGCATTAGCGTTAGCATCCCACTGAGACGTCAACTGACTAAGTGATATCATTCTTCGCAAGTGCATCGATTAGCTGAGCAGCAACATCATCCCATTGCGTGCCGGATGTCTTCTGCATTATATCGAGCAGCTCCGCACTGCATTTGAACAGCTTCGGAGACCCCAGGACTTCCTTTACGAACTTCAGTCTCCTGGCCTTTCCTTGGGAAGTGTTGTGGATGGGGGGAAGAAGTCGAGCAAATAACATCAACAAAGCCTCAAGGAGCAAGTACTCTAAGAAGGGTGAGCATAAATACATATCTGAGAAATGAGTGATTAGTACCTCTTGTTCTGGATATAGCAGCGCCAAGTCGTTCGCTGCCGGAGTGAGATTCACATTTGAAGAACATGAGCGCATAAGACATAGACGTTACCCTCCCAAAATATCCTTGTGGCGAAGCGCGTTTACCACGGCAATCTGGCTGGAAGCAGCTTCCGTCAACGTATTATATGCCTGCAAACAGCTACTTAGACCAACGAAGCGCATATATGCGACTCTGTTCAAAAGCAACCCACTCACGGATAAGCAAAGTGATATGCTGAGCACTGGCAGCCCTTTTCGGGAATTAGGGAAGAAGAATCCGCAGATATTGCGATACAAGCCTTCCCAGGCCGTAGCATCGGATCCAGCGTTGCCTGGTCCCTTTGAGGGACAATTCAATGACACGAAATTGATGCGCACCATCATCTTTTTTTTCTAAAAAATCCTGCGCAATGCGTGAGTCGTTCATAGCCGCAACCCTTCTAAAGGAATCTTACAAGGACACCGGATAAGATCACCTCTCCAGTGGCATCCCACGCTGAGCGCAGCCTCTCGTCTTCAAGATTATGTGCATCACAAATTTTTGCAAGAACGGTGGAGAGGACGGTAGAAGAAAGATGTAATGCTGGCTGTAGGCAGGCATTGTACAAAGGAAGAAATGGCTGGCGAAACAAAGTACAAAGTTTGTGTATCATTTGCACTGAAGGAGATGAGGAGTTCTGCATAGTTTTCCGTCAGATGTGGATCGGATTAATTTATAGAATGATACCAAAAGCACTAAGCAAGACGCGAGGTGATCAAACGCATCTCGTACATGGCTTTCAATGCCTTTCTTGAGTAATGCAGATCTGAGCTCATCGATAGCTTCTTGAACACCGGACATCTTGACGGTCTCTTCTAGGTGACTATTGGTGGGCGCGTTTTGGAGGAATGAACGGATCGTCGATTGACGATTGGCGCGACGGCAGCAGTGAGGTCACGTTATAACTTTACACCACCACGTGATCACTGACTTTAGTCATGTGACTAGTATGCGGAGTTCTAAATGACGCGTAGTATAAGGGTGTCGTATCGATTGTGGACCGGAGATTTTCTTTGCATTCATCTTCCCCGTGCGCCACCTTTTGTCTGGATGGAATCTCCAGAGGCAGACATAAAACCGATCATTGAAACGGACAAGATCCCAGACAAAGATTTGCTTAGTACGGTTTGCAAGTTCAGACAATCAAGATACGAGGATGTATGGCCTGAAGATGTGCACGCCGCATTCATGGAAGGTTCGTTTGCCCTCTTTAGTGCTTTTATATCCTACGATAACGTTTAGCCGTCGCTCTGTACCCACCGATGGGCAAGCGTCGCCTTAAATACTATCGTTTATCCATGCATGAGAATGAACACTCCTCGGACACCAGCCGATCCAAGTCATTCGGAAGATGCCAGCTCATTCAGTCGTATATTCTAGAGAAAACTGGCAAGAATCGCTCCAGGAAGCAGGTCTCGAGTCACCTTCAGAGACTGAAAAAAATACATAAAGATAATCCCGCCAGTTTGTCTTGCATTGTAATTGTCATGATTCCTCTTCTTATCTCCTTCCCCAGTGCGCCACTTTTTCTCGGAACAGCCGCAGCCTCTTTCGAATCCATGCTCTGCGCCGCCGCTTGAAGCCGTTGCTATATCCTCTCAAGATATCTTCGCGAACATCTCCTTCAGCACGTGTCACCTCAAAAGCGACTTCGATCTTACCGTCAATCTCCAGAATACGGATGATGGTGTTGACACTTCCCCCACATTTTCTCATGTCTCGAATGCGTTATCCTCCAACGCTAGCTCTTGCGATATGCCCGACTCGTCGACAAGTTTACATAATCAATCTTCTATTTTCGCCCCCCAGGAGCTACTTTCCATGCAACAATTCCCGGTGGGTACTTTACGGCCTTCTGACAGCGACTATCTCCCCGATTTTCACGGCCAAATGCCATACAAAGATACGATAAACGGAGGCTTCCGAGGCGGCCAGGCATTCAATGCATCCGCGTTCTCAATATCGATGCGCCGACTCGCTTCAAGGCTTCCTATACAAGTTCGAGTGGACTCGAATCCAACAACACAACACTCTTGTGTAGGCCATGCTCCAGTTCCACAACCAACACAACACTGGCCCGGGATTTCTCAGGCAGATGCTATACGCTGCGGTCCTTCGCTGACACCTCCCCAACCACTGTTCCATACGCCATTCTACTCCCTTCAATTATTCCCATCGGAAAAACAGCGACACGACCCTGATCTCGGATTTGACTGGGTGTGGCCACAAAATTTCGACACAGGTTTCGGCTCCCGAGGAGGCACGTTTTGCGAGCAACCCTCGACAGTTTACCAGCAAAATCCGACATCCCCAGGAATGAGGGCCATTTCCTACAACTCTTCGTCGGAGATCGAGGCATCACGACTTCCCCAAGGACCGTCTTACTCACACCTGGCTGCGAGCCCTGCGATGCTGTCCAGGAGTGTTTCAACAGAACCTCAAAATATCGACTTCTCTGGACAAATCGCACAAGAACCATCTGAGGATCTTATGTTACCCCCTGTGATCAGCCCCACCCCTGTATACCCCATTTCATACATTCACTCTGATAATGCCCACACGTCATCTTCGACTCACCTTCCCTAGACCATCCGAGTCGGTCGTTCAACAGATCAGCCTAGGCTCTAATCGGAATATCTCATTTCAACGTTTCACTTTTTTCTCGCATCATCACCGCACGTCATGTCAGACCACGTATGTTGTAGCTTTAAGCATAGATCCCATAGTAACACTTCGAGACCTGTAATGTTATACTATAAATTCCGACCACATGACGGTCAGTGTTGCACGTGTTTAGTGCCCGTATTTATAGCTTGTATCGCTTGTGGCGTGTCACGATCGTCCTCTAGCTTCGAGTCTGCGCTGGTACTTGGGTCGCTGTTGGTGGAAGTGAGCCTTGCCAGACACACTTTCTAAGCAAGGATGGAATCACGTAGCAATGCACGGCTCACGTTGGCCTCGCTGAAGGTACGGTGTTCATGCGTTGATTGGAGGCTGCTGACTGGAACGTTGACAACGACGATCCTTTGATGGTGACAGCCACCGAGAATCAAAAGGCAACATCTGCGAAAAGTGTGTTTGAAGCACTCAGCCCTCGTTTTGCGTCTTTATGATGTTCAACCATTATTGTTCTAGTACTCCTGGTTGCCGGACGTCATACGGTTGAAAGGCAGTGTATGTCAAGTTACTCACAATGATGATGATTCACGCATTTAAAGACTCACAGGTAATACCACGTATTTTTGGTCCAGTCCTCACCGTGACGATTTTCTCCGTGGTTGTTGCGTTTGTGAGGGAGAAGGGCAATAAAATAGAGCTCACAAATTCTGTAGTCCCTTTACTCTCTGTTGTGGTGAGCACGGGCATGCAAGGAACCATTCTGGCAGACTGATTTTTCACAAGGTTGGGCTCATCCTGGTGTTTAGGTGAGTCTACTTCTCACCTACTGCGGAAGATTGTACTGAATCGAACCAGAAATGGGTACGTTTGATGCGTATTGGCCGATACACGAAGAACATATACTCGTCCACAGCACTTCCTACGATCGCTACTGGGAAGGTAGGAAATGTTTTTCGACGCTCACAGCCAACGTACGAGGTTGTATGCCATATTTTATTGTCTAGTTTCACACTATTCCTTAGGTTCGTAATCTGTCGCGCAATATCTGGGTTCATGTTGCTCTTCCTCCCGAGCACGGCACCACGCCCAGGGTTTTAAGCTCGTATCTCACACACGCTGAGGTCAAACGACAGAAGATCGAAATATTACGGTACTGCCTTGGTTTTGTATACGCAGTAAAGCACTACCTTCGTGGGGAAGATGGTGCAGAATATGGTGACTTGGTCAAGATGTTGCCGCCACATTTCTGTCCACAGGGCGATCTAGGCTATACCACGAATCAGGGTCACAACTCTACAGTGTCTTATGCAGCGATGTCGGGTTCCACGTCGGATGCTAGCATTAGCGACAGGCGTTCGGTTGATGCTACAAAGAGAGTCAAGCGGAAGCGCAGCAAGAAGATCGTGGACCCACAAACCCAAACTCCCGGTTCAACCACACCTCTTCTCGGCGATTCTTACCAGACAATTCAGTTTCACCCTTATGCCGATCATATATCGATACCACTCCCTCTAATGTTCGTATTTCATTGAGCTGTCGCCCACTTGTCGTGCTCACATCTTGTAGCATCGCTCATGAAATCACGAGTGCCATATTTAGGTTCAAACGGGAGGGCTTGTTGGAGACAGTTGGCCCTGCAGGTAAGACTAGTGCTCAATGCTGCCCGTAGTGGTCATAGAATTACTTCTGTTCTAGGAGCCAATGCGATGAGTGGACTGCGAGTCACTCTTATTCGTTGATTTGTTTGATACTGAAGACAACTCGACAGAGTTCAGTCCATGGTCGACCAAATGACTTGCATGGAACGGATTGCTAATACACCCATCCCTTCTTCCTGTTAGTTTCATCACAGCATGCCTGACATTCTGGCTTGACCACATTGGCAGATGGGATTCACCTCAAACAATGCGTGACGCTATACCTCTTTGCTCTACCCCTCACTCTCATGAACGATTTGGGCTGGAGGACGATCCCAATCGTTACTGTGGTTGCCTTCACACTTATGGGAATTGAAGGCATCGCAGACGAAATTGAAATGCCCTTCGGTGAGAATATTCCAGACATTTTCAGTCCCTCCTGACGCGGGCAAACCAATAGGCTATGACCCACAAGATCTACCCCTCGGTGAGCGATGCCTTCGATAGCCAAGCTACATACTGACGTGTCGCAGATACCTACTGTGATGATCTGCAAGAAGAAGTGGAGTAAGTGCATGACGACATCTGGCGGATGATACTTATTGCGCCTGACACAAAGATATATAATCGAGAGACTGGCGGAAGGTGGTCACGGTGGAGACAAATTGGATGACGGGGAGGGGGATGATTGACATTCTATTACCCTTGGTGACACTTTTGGTGACTTATATTCACCAGGTATATGTTTACCACATGCCTCGCATTGGATTACATTCTTTGTTCCGAGAGGCCATAGTAAGGAAATCTAGCTAAACTCTGGCGTACAAAACTCTCCGGGACCATATGGCTATACGAACAAGTGAATGAGTAAATTGGGTCTGCACCACATTGCTGACAAACCTTGGAGGTCAATGAAGTCAACCCAGCAGAGTTCTCGCTAGTATGCCGCCCACTCTGTGGCCCAGGCTTGGGTTTTTCGCCCTTGGCAAATGCATCGAGTACTTTCTTCGTGGTCGCCGGGGTAAGGTCCTCCTACGTTTATCGTCAGCACGGTGCCTAGAAGCCAACGTTTTGTCACGCACATAAAAGTCATCATTGACGACCATCATCGGTGCATTGCTGCAAGCACCCTGGCACTCGACTTCGATAACGGTAAACTTGCCATCCTTGGTCGTTGCCCCAGGTTTGATGTCTCCGAGGTGGGAACACACGGCATTCAGAATGTCGGTCGACCCACGCAGCATGCACGGCGTGGTGGTACAGACTTGCACAAAATTCTCGCCAATGGGCTCCCTAGACACAGGCTCGCATATAAAGACCGGGACGGGGACAAATCGGCGCACCGGTTGAACATGGTGTAAAAGGTGGCCACTTCGTAGACACGCATGGGTGGCATTTCGAGGAGCTTCGCGACGTAGTTCATGACGCTGATGCTCGTCCATCCTTTGTTTTGTCGCTGGCCGAGATCGAGGAGGGGAATGACGGCCGCCTTCTTGTATTGTGGAGGATACCGGGATATGATTTCTTCCGCCTTTTTCAAGGTGTCTGGCGTAAACTCGAACGTTATCTAGGGCGGGATACGTTCACATGACAATCACAAGAGACGCGAGGGGCGCACCTTGGGATTGTTGTATTTGGTGTCCCGGTGCTGGTCACGCAATGAGCCCAGGATCAGGTGAAGCGTAAGAGTCACAAACCACAAAAAGGGCATCTGAACGCCTTGGAAGTGATGTCGAGAGGCACCTCCGGGCCACTGCCGGTCGTAAAGCAGATGTAGACGCCGCGAATTTGGCAGAGAACATGGGTATTGTCTTCAACTCAAGAGGAAAAACGAGTCGATAGACAATGTAGTACGGGTATTCCCACGTTCAGGAAGTGAATTCGTACATGGTACAGTACTTAGCGGCTAACGTCCACCATGGAGCGACGCCATTTCGAAGTAATCTGGTCCACCTTGAGAAGCACACCAGCAGCAGCCCTCCGAAGTTCGACCTCGTGTATTCCACCTATACCCGCGACTTGGATGCCTCTCTCAAGCATGCCGAACACTTGACTGGTCCACTCCCCCGTGCCAATCAACAATGCAGTGTGTTCCAGGCCGAGCGAATGCCCGCTATCTAGTTCGATGCAGCCGTCCAAAACGACCAGTGCCAAGTTGAGCGCTGACGTCAAGACTGGTGCCTCCTTGCCCGTGTCGCTTGTGGGTGAAGCATCTACGTCCGAATCTTCGTTCACGGCTCTCGTAATTTGCCTGGACCCCACGGTGACCGCGAGCTCCAGTGTGTTTGGTGCAACAAGAAAAAGCCATTCCGGCCCGTTTTGAGATGCGTGCACGAGGATCGTTATGGTCCTCAGCAACGTCGACAAAATAAGCGGGTTTAGGATGAGGCCGGTCCCCGCGCTGCGATACTGATACAGCATGTCACGCTGCGCGGTCCGCTCTTCGCGTGTTTGCTCGTCGCGGAGGAAAATCCAAAAGCGGTTGATGAGCGGCATAATGAACCATTCAGCTGCGATAGTCGTGAATAATATATTTGGTGGTTGTTGTGCTGACAGGTTCGAATGCTCGTGGTTGGTTGACACCACTTCGGTGATCTTCGCGGGTTTTCTGATGCGTAGCTGTCTCTCCCGAACAACCTGGGGAACCTTGTCAGTCGTTACTTTCTGACTCCTGTCAATAGCTGTTCTTGTGATGCCTTCAAGGAGAGGTTGAAGGGGATTCTCGGAACTTGCAGCCATGTATCTTTGATGTAGTACAGCCGGTAACTTCTTACTTGGAAAATTGGTTCGCTGGTTCGCGGGTGGCTGTAATGTTTGAGAATGGATAGGAAGTGATGCCAGTTCTCTAGCTCCAAGTGCTAAAGCATTTAGCATCACCGAGCGTTGATCAGAAGAATACTGATTTTTAAAAAATTCTTCGATAAGGTACCTGCGGCTCTTCAAAGAGAAAACCTTGTGAAACAAGCAAAGAGCATACCGAGCGGAAACTTTGGGACAGCATGTGATCAACGCTATTAGAATGCGTTGTCTC
The DNA here is from genome assembly GCA_038090395.1 of Boletales sp. KT-2023a. Taxonomy (NCBI): domain Eukaryota; kingdom Fungi; phylum Basidiomycota; class Agaricomycetes; order Boletales; species Boletales sp. KT-2023a. Next base: position 154,796 of record JBBPMP010000017.1, read on the forward strand.
TTATCGTCAAACCCGTCAAGATCGAATTTATTGTGAAGGGAAATAAAACCATAGACGAGATTAGCAGCGTTTTCGGCTGCAAGGAGGTGAAAACACAGAAATAATGACAAGGCTTCACGCCGGATTTACCTAGTTCTGTCCCAAAGTCACGTTTCCTGCGAATAAGTTCCTCACCAACATTTATAGCCATCTCAATCTTGTCCGCCTCCTGGTCCTCCTCTGAGGGCCCCGCCCCGCCGTTCCGCACGAGCACACCCAGCTGTGCCAAATACACAGGGCGAGGTATTTTATTTTTCCCAACACAAAGCGTAGGGTCTTTCTCGATCTCCTGTAGTTCCGACAATGTGGGGGATGGGGAACGTGAGGAGGATGGTGAGGCGTAGCCAGTCAAAGAGTCGTCCGAATCGTAGTCGATAACGCTTTGTGTGGGCTTGTCAGGATCGTTGGCGCTCATCGACGTTGTGTTCTCAGTCCAATTACTGCCTGAATCCTGCCCACAGCCTTGAACAGCACTGCCCTCGTGCAGAGGCTCAAAGTCTATATCGCGCCGGGAACAGAGTTGCCTGAGACGCCTCGCCCAATCTCTGCCATCATCATCTCCATCCCAATCGCCAAAGCTTAGGTTTTTGCCGGCCCTACTGGCTACCACCTCAGCAACCAACATACCGCATCGTCGTACACTGGCGTCAGAGTGGCTGATGTACGTGCCGACTGCAGAAAGCAAAGACGGGGAAAGCGCGACTGATGTCACTTCGCTCGAAGATGGCGGAAAATGCGTTGCAACGAGAAGGAGTAACGTGGAAATATCTGAAAGCATATTGAAACGAACCGGGTGCTACGAGTGCAAACAACTCACATTGATGTTGAGAAAGGAGAGAATGTTTGACGTGTTCCGAAGCACTCCATACGTCTATGATGCGAAAAAGAAAGGCTTCTTGTGCTAACGTGAGAACAGGATTATAATCCAGCGTGGAGGGCAAATCACAAAGGTTACCTTGGGAGGATTGTGTTCCGCTCGCAAGCCAGCATACGAAAACTCGGGCATAATTTTCACCCCAATTTCGAATCAACATCACTGAGAGCAGACTATCCCAAAGGTCATCTTGAGGCCCGATGTCGCCAACAACGTCGCGCAAAAGTGCTGCCTCCCGGTGTACGACACCTCGATCACGAGCAGAAGCACCCAACGTTGATTCCAAAGGAGTCAGGGATAAAATCAGGGATGTGAGGATCGCTTGCTGTGTCAGAACAGAAGGCAAGGACGCTATCGTGCGATTCCAAAATTTCTGGTACGAGTTGTGTTCCTTGTCTCGAAACCTATTCCGGAGGGTCGGCATTACGGTGTGGAAGAATGAAGGTTGCGAAGGAGACCGGTGAGCTGAGCTTGGGAATGCCCCGACGAGCGCAAGTTTAGAAAAGAGTTGGGTGACAAGTGATGAATCTTCTGTGGATGGAGCATATGAGATTCAGTCAGCAGCCAATTGACTAGGACAGAACGCTTGCCTGGAAGATCATGCGTGGACAAAGAATGAATAAGAAGTTCAGTTCGTATGCATAGATTGTTGTAATAATCAGGTAGACCGAGATCTGCTGGAATGTCTTGCCCTCTGAATGCGTTGGCCATCTTGGTAGGGACCGCAAAGGCGTTCCGGAGACAATCGTCCCAGCCGACAGATCTCTTGGCTGGATCACGAATCGAGCACACCGCACGATAGAGTCGGTCGATGGGATATTCCCTGGCAAGTCTGAGTAACAAGTCCACAGATCGTTGGTGTAACGGAAGTGAGAGTATCGTCGAGTATGCGCATAGAGCCACATCGCCGGCGGAGACAGATGTGTTTGAGAATGCATCTGGACAAAAATATTGCCGTGTCAATGCAGAGCAGCCTTCCTCCTCCAATGCCGCTTCCCATGTAGGCAGTATCGATTCAAGCAGGGCACGTTGGATCAGCGGAAATACCTTGGCGACGTCAAGCGTCACGCCTTCGCCGGGCAAGGTGTTACACCTTTCGAATTGTGGAGGTAACAAGTCTGCTCTGGAAAGCGGCAGACACAGGAGTGGAAGCAATGTCTGAACTTGGGTGATCTGAGCCTGAAGTTGCAGGAGCACGTCCTGCAAGAGTGGATGGTTCGAAGACATGACGGTCAATTGAGATACAGTATAAACACGGTCACTCGGACAGCCTACAAAAAATACTCTGTACATGCAAAGTCGACGCGGTAATTTATTAGGATTTCCTTCCGATCATTTTGAAGGCGCCGTTCGTCATCACCCGGGCGATTTCCCCTGTTTGAACCCAGTCTTGATCACCAGCCTTTGGACTTGCATTCCCAGGTAAGAGCACCCCAACCGGCGGTCCGCGCAAGAGGAGCTCCCCCTTGGGGTCATTGCCCCTCTCAACCGCTGCATCATCTATTCCAATAAGTTTAGCTTCAACGTTCACGCTCGGAGCACCGACGTGCGCTTGCTCGCCCTCTACCGAAGGGAGAGATTGGAGGTCAAATGCATGGGTAGCAAATATGGGGCCACTTGTTGATGGATGGATATGAGTACTGATGAGTGGGACTGAGAGCGCAATTCGGGCAGGGGTCAACGCATCATTCGGCAATGATCCTGGGATAATCAGGGTTGGTATGCATGTTCGGGTTGGCAACGAGAGACCTACCCCCACCGACGACGACAGCCTTGAGGGTATTTGCCATACGTCCCATGACATGCTCTCGGGCGCCGTCGAATGCCATACGGTCCCATAAACTTTCCTTGGTTAAAAAGCCCTCAGCCAAGGCCGCTAACTTGTGCCTCCACGCAACAGGGTAGATGAACGAAGACTTTTTTGCATGGTTAAGCAAGGTGGTTGACAGATTCTGGAGGTGGTCGGGGTGAAGGAACAAAACCGTAGGTGATGGTATGGGAAGTTTTAGCGCAGAGAGTACGTCGTCGACGTTGCGCGACAAAGCACTGGACTCGACATCGGAATTGTAATATATGCGGGTCGAGTCAGAGGTTGCGAAACATGCGCATTCATAGAGTGCTGTATACGCGACGGCTCGTCCGAACGGTGTGCTGAGAGAATGGCCAGAGACGATAGTGTCGAGGGTGGACAGCGCAATGGATGGTGGAAATAGCGCTCTGATGGCTGTGACGGCAGAGGTGAAATTCGAGTGAGTGAAGCGAACACCTTGCAAGCTTCCGGAAGCCGTTTCGAAGAAGGTGAGAGCGAATGGATCATCGGAACCTAAGGGAGAGGTTCGCATAATACAAAGCCGGTCAGGTAGGTAACGTACGGGGTAAAGTGGCGGCCGCTGGATTGGGTGCTTGGGCACCGTCGGCTTCCACTTGGGCCCAATCAAGAATTTGGACCTCGCTTGCTGCCTTGGGTCGGACGTTCACGTCCGTTGAGCCTACTACGATGATCTTGAGGTCGCGTTCACGTGCGTCGTGAACGAGTTCGAGGAGATGAGGCAAGAAATCGGCGGCAACGATGATGGCAGACGGGGTGTGGTCTTTTAAAACACGCGAGAGGAGATGTCGTGAACTCAAAGTGATAGAGACTAAGGAGTGTTTGGCGAGTGCGAGATCGGCGATGACAAACTCTGGAAATGATCACGATCAGCAGAGAGAATGAGGTTAGAAAATCAAACAACCAAGGCTATCATTGAGGAGCAACATGACACTGGACTCTTCAGGGAGAATGCGAGACATGCCAGCGCCAAAGGCAGCGATGCGTTCGTTAAGTCTGGCATTGGTGATCTAGAAAGCGACATGAGCGAGGGCGTCTGACGCGGGCAAGGTAGAGACGGACTTTGGTTGACCAGAGCGTCCTCGGGGACTCGAATTGGGATTTTACGAGATCATTGACGAGGTCCACATCCTTGTCGGGTCTGACAGGAAACTGGAGGGTTGCATGAAACGAATGTGCTTAGGTCGATAAAAGAGGCATACCCTGCCCATAAGGCCAGTGCCATAGTTTCTGTAGATGGCGCTTTGAGTGGGGTGTCGTACGCGGCCAACGTCGCTCTGTCGACCGAGAAGGATGGGATGTACGAGAGGCTGGGGCTTGTACAGGTTCTGAAGAAGAAAGACGGATACCCCGACGAAACCAAGAAGGACGGTCAAGTCGTCGGTGACGAGGTAGTCTGAGAGGGACATGGACATGCGGGAGGGTGAGTAGCTTTGTGACTTGGCAAGTATGTCACTGAGTGTTGGTTACATGTCACTGCCGTGGGTACATATCGTCACCAGTGCGGTCCGTGCACTCAGGGGATGCCCCTGTGCTACATCGACATGCGAGCTATCATGACGACGCATCCGCCTTGGACTAAGATGATCACGGTATGTGCCGCGCTGCATTCGCATGTGTTCTCAAAGGGGTACCACGACATTCAGGAGTGCATCACGACCACGGTCGATGGAACGAGACATGGCGTCTCGAGACCCGCCATCAAAAAGGTCGGCCGTTCAAGTCGATGGCAAGCGCGCTCTTGCTGAATTGGACACGGCAGTTTGTGGATTCAAAGTACCATCTCCCTATAAATGCTGCGACCACAAGCCAACTCAACCGTGCCATCGCGCATGGCACACAACGCGGCGACTTTACGCTCCCAAAAGGTCAGTCTGTGCGCACGTTCTGCGACGGACCCGCCTGCATCTGTCGCGCAGGTCCCTCGGGAAAGGTTAAATTGGCCCCTAAACGGGGTGTCGAGTCGGTGAAGGTGACTATGCCCGCAGTGAGACCCGCAAAGCTTCTGGCTTATTGTCCACGTGGGATCAGAAACCCCCTGCGAAGACAGCGCCCAAGCCGCCCGTATCCACGACGACACATCCTGTTGTGGAAGAGGAGCAGCATCCGCGTGTGACCAGGCTGAGGAAGTACACTTCCAAGGCGAAGCGGGCGCGCGTGCCAGGTCGTCAAACGAGGAGTGCCACGAAGCGCAGTACAAAGAGTGCGACGGCCTAGATCCGTATGTGTGCGTTCCTCGTGGGTCTTTTGGTCGGGGGAGAAGATCAGGAGGTCGTCCATGTAGATTACTAGCCATCCTTCAGCGATCATGTCGCGGAAAGAGTCGTTCATGAAACGTTGGAAGGTGGCGGGGGAATTACAAAGTCCGAAGAACATGACAGTGGGTTCGAAGAGTCCTTTGTGAGTGATGAAAGCAGCCTTCCACTGATGACCATCTTTGATACGGACATTGTTGTACCCCCAGCGAACGTCGAACTTAGTAAAGACTTTAGCTCCCTTGAGTTTGTCGACGAGGTCGGAGATGAGGGGGAGGGGGTATGCGTCGCGAATTGTATGTTCATTGACATAGCGATAGTCTTGGCAGGGGCGGAGACCACCATCTTTCTTTTTGACGAAGAAGAAGGGGGCGGCTTGAGGGGAGTTCGAGGGTCGAATCTTTCCAGTTTTGAGGTTCTCGTCAAGGAAGGTTTCGGTGGCGAGTTTTTCATCTGGGGTGAGGGGATAGAGTTTGCCGATTTTCGGGGTAAAGGAGTCGTCAAGGTTGATCTCGTGATCATAGGGTCGACTGGGAGGAACATGGTCGGTTGCTTCCTTGGAGAAGACGGTAGAGAATGCGGAGTATTCGGGGGGAAGGGTGACTTTAGGTTTAGCCTTTTCGGCGGCTGCTGCTAGTTCGGTTGCTGTGGTGAGTT